>QRFJ01001806.1:0-87584 GCA_006176705.1 Cocos nucifera | reverse complement strand
TATCTTCTCCTCATGAATCTCTTCTCTAAAAATCAGATCCGGATCTAATTTGAAAAGCCTTCAAAATGACTTCTGAGGGCAGCCTGTTTGTCTCACGAACACCATCACATAGATGCTGAATCTTATGCCAAAAACCTTAGACCTTCAACTCATATTTGTGCCTAACTTTTTAGGCATGTAGAAGAAAGGGAGACAGAGGATAGAGGGGGCATGGATATAAGAGAAAAGGCCCCTTTAGGTATAGAAAAAATAAATTTCATTGAGGCAATTTTGTGAGAAGAGTTCTTATACTAGACATAGCACTATAAAGAGTCTCTTTTTGACCAAAAACCTTATTAATTCAACCATTGGGACTCATGAACCTGATCTCCACAAAAACCCCCAGATTCCATCTAGTTTTGATGCCAAAAATCTATCTAGAAGGTGGCCGCATGAAAGGATAAGGAAGAGTCCATGTGCGTCTAGAACTCTTCCCTCAAGAGTTTGATCCAAATCAAACTCTATCAAAACCTAGTCTAGGCACCTTCAAAAATCACAAACTTTTTCACACCCAAAGTATAACTCGTGTCCTATCATATATCCAAAAATTAGAGCAAAATAATTTTTAGAGAAATTTCTAAAATTCTCTGATCATGTGACCCATAATTCTTTCAATTGGGTCAACTATTGATCCTAGTCCAATTGCACTAGGAATGAATTTAATTTTCATAATTAATCTAACTTGGACTTATTCCAGTCAGATGAAAATAAACTCATTCAAGATATATGAATGAGTTAAATCAAATTTGACTCGATTGCGATGAATCAGAAAGATTACAAAAGGAGAAATTTAGGCTCAATCATGTGCTAGCACAATTACCTTGAATCTAATTGGATCTAATCCAAATCAATCAAACTAGATTAGTTCAATTGATGACATCCAAATCTAAACTCTTATTTGTACGATTCAGTTAGATTCAGTTTCGTATGATAATGAGACATGTCGTGATCTCCATCATTGACATCATCAAAACACCTTTTGATGGACCAGAACTTTTTTAATTTATACAATTAGAATGATCGATCATCAAAATCATTCTAATTGCTTCCAAAATCCACCAGTGACACCTAGCAGTATATGGTGGCAATCCATCAAAATTGAAAGTGAACCTCTCAGTGTAGCTACCTGTGTGATTGGATTCTTCTATCTTAAGCCCCGACAAGATTAGGGTTAAGGTAAACTCGTCAAACCCAATATCCATCATATGAATTAATCATTCGATTCGAGTCCTATGTGAAACCCTTATAAAAACTCTTTCCATCATCTTCACTCTACCATGGCTATGGGCTTATGGACTTGATTCTCATGATCATCAAAGGGCTACTCCTCATCTAACGAGGTAGATAGATCCCTTATTGATGCAATTCAATTTCTACAATGAATGTACTATAGCTAACATACACCTCAGGATTTTGAATGGCTAGGATATCGAGTTATGGTGTAGTCAAACTACAACACCCTCTAGGTAAATTGCCGATGCACCTCAGGTCAAAGAACCAGACATACTACTGCAACATCTAGCCAGTCATCGACGAGAAGGTAGACTTCCTTATGAATACTCAAGGTGGTCATGCTTAGTGCCCTCATTCTCTAATAAGTATCTATACTCTCACTTCGATGTCTCATCACCGTAGACTCAAGACTCATCTACTAAAAGAAAGCGATTCGTACACCAACCTTTCGGATCAATCACCATCCTCGTGATGATCCTACGGTCAGGAGTAGTTTATGAGTTAATTATGAAAATTCATGTCTTAAATTTTTAACTCTTTGAAAATATGGATTATCATTACCATTAACTCAAAGGATATATTACATACACTTTAAATACACATTATGATAGAAAATGATCTTTTTATCAGTTTATAGTCAAAATTATAAAATTGCAACTAATCTGGCTTCTAGGGCACACATCTAACAAGATTTACCCAAGCTTTTTAAATTATTGATAATATCGATAAATCTAGAAAATATTTTAAAAATAGATTAATTTGACTTTATTTTAAATAATTCATATTGATGGATGAGTATATTTATTTTAGACTCCTTTACTTGATTTCTACTGTTGGGGATGAACCCCACTCCCGTCGAAGTCCAACTTGATGCTTAGTCTAATGCAACTGGTAATCACGAAAGAGCTTCAATCGAAAATTCTCCTCCAGTGGTCAGACCCCAATCGAGCTCCTCCAGAGATCAAACCTTAGCTGAACTCCTTCAGCCAGTCAAACTCTTCCAGCGAACAAACCATAGCCAAACTCTTTCAGTCGGTCGAACTCCTCACCGATCGAGCCTCAGTCGAACTCCTCCAATGGCCGAACTCCTTCTGAACTTCTTCCTCAGTCGGACTCCTTCAAGAGCCAAACTCCTTCGAGATCTCTCCTTTAGTCGGGTCCCTATAGGAGTTGAACTTCTTCCAGATCTCTCCTACAGATGGAAGCCTATAGGAGCCAAACTCTTTCTGGACTTCTTCCTCAGTCGGATGCCTATAGGAGCCGAACTCCTCCCAGACTTCTCCTTCAGTCAAGTTCCTTCAGGTGCCAAACTGCTTTCAGATTTTTCCTTCAGTCAAGTGCCTCCAGGAGCTAAACTCCTTTCAAACCTCTCCTTCAGTTGGATTCCTATAGGAGCCGAACTCCTAGATTTTTCCTTCAATCAAATGCCTCCAGGAGCCAAATTCCTTCCGAACTTCTCTTTCAGTCGGATTCCTCCAGGAGCCAAACTTCTTTCGAATTTCTTCTTCAGTCAAGTTCTCTTTAGGAGTCCAAACTCCTATGAAATTGATGTATGTCAAAGCTCTTCACCAACAAATGCCTGCTTCCTCCAAACATCGACTATTAAATCTCAACGAATGGCCACATCACGGCAACGGACACCTCTCTCTATAACAAACTCCACATAGCCCCGAGCGACCCACTATCGGATGGTTACGATCGTTACTATCAGTTTGCTACAGGCTCCATCTATAAAAAGGGACCCTCTAGATATGTTTTCTCTAAGCTCTCTTCTCCTTCCTGAAACTCTATTGAATTTTTGCGTGAGCACTCCATTTCTGTTGACTAAAAGAGCTGACTTGATCGTTGGAGGATCCTACTTCGAACGAAACTTTATTTTGTAGGTCATCGATGGCGACCTCTTCCTCCTCAACTCTAGCTCGATCCGACGTCGATCAGATTCTACACTAACATGATTGATGCTAGAGGAAGGGTCCTTTATTTTTGAGGTGCCCTTATTCTTAAAGGAGTGCTTAGTTGATCCTATGGATCTTCTTTTTCAAGGTTCATCTCCATCCTCTTCCTCAATCCTAAGAAATGCCTCTAAGAAAGGTGACTGCCTGAAGATCTACCATTTCTGCTGTCAGATCTGAGCTAAATCCATCTATTCCTACTCCATCATCGGTGCTTCAACCTCCACCTCCATCGACGATCGTGGTAGATCCAAAATAATTTAACCTACTGATGCAGTGGGTTCAAGACCTCATCAAAATGGTGCAAACCATGCAGCAGCCTCCGATGGAGATTTTGCCAGGAAACCCACCATTAAAATATCAAAAATCGATCCCAAGGAGGAGCACTTGGGCTAGTATACCCATCACCCTTAGAAAGGAGAAATAGAGAGTAGAGGATCCTTGCTTGGATCATGATTCTTCTTCGAAAGGGATCTTTTCTATCCATAGTCGAAAGCCTTCCAAGATCTATGATCGAGATAACGTCCTCGATCAAAAACTATGAAAGATGGATCGACGGATTAAGAAACTCTACCATGTCGCCCTGGTTCATCTTGACGACATCTACATTAATCCTCCTTTCTTTTTTCGAATTATGCAATAGCCCATTCTGTCGAACTTCAAGCTCCCCCAATTTGAAAGTTATGATGGAACCTTTGATCCGATCGATCACTTGAAAGTCTTTCGGATCATGATGATGCTCCATGGTGCACCAGACACCATATTATACCAAGCTTTCACATCTACCTTAAAGAGAGCAGCAAGAAATTGGTACTCGACATTGAAGCTAGGTACAATCTTCTCCTTTGACCAAATGAGCCATCAGTTTGTGGCTCATTTTGTTAGTAGCCGACGTCCCCACCAAGGTTCAGATTATCTGGTGAATATCAAATAGAAGGAGGAGGAATTTATTCGGGCTTATGTCACTCAGTTTAATGCTACTATGTTGGAGGTTCGGAATCTGGACCAGTCTGTTGCAATGGCATCACTCAAGGGCATCCTTCAGAAGAATGATTTATTGTTCTTCCTGAAGAAGAAGTACCTCAGAAACTTTATCGATCTGCTAGCTCGGGCTAAGGGGTATGCCCGAGTGGAAGTAGTCTTCAAGTTAAAGGATGAGGAAGCCACAGGAGAGCGGCATAGATGCACCGTTGATGGAGGGCTGAATGAAGTTTGGCCACGCTCACAGACCCCCTTCGAGTGCAAGCGAGCCCGAGCTCTCCCTCGAGCTCGTCATCAAAGAAGCCCTGATAGAAGGGTGCGAAGAAGTTCTCCCCCCGGAAGGTTTCACAACTACGGCCCCCTTAATGCTTCTAAATCTTAAGTTCTGATGAAAATCAAGAATCAGCTATCGAGATCATAAGAATTACGATCTCCCTCAAATAAGTACAATCAAAGCAAGTACTGCCTCTACCATCGTGATCATGGCCATGACACTGAAGAATGCATTCAGCTCCAAGACAAAATTGAGGAGCTCATCACGAGAGGCTGGCTGGGTCGATTCCTCAGACATCAGCCTGAAGTAAGAGTAGATCGGCCAAGGGTGCTGCCGCAGCTAGAACCATCAATGAGGGAGGAACAACAAGGAGATCGACCACCTCTCGACATCATCAATAATATCTTTGGGGGGCTTAGTAATTCGATGAGCCACCATCTCTTAGCCTTAAAGCCAGGGGAAGCTTGCCCCGAATTGGAAAGACCCATATGAAATAGAGGAGGTTGTCTGGTCTGAAACTTATCGTCTGAAGAAGCTCGAAGGAAGAACACTCCCACGATCTTGAAATTCAAAAAATCTAAGGATGTACTATCAGTAATTTTTCTTCAATAAAACTCCTCCATTTCAATATTATTATTTCTTGGTGCAAAAACTATGTGATGACAGAAAAGAAGTAATCAATAGTGGCCATGTTAGGAGCAGGAGGAGAACCTCATCCTAACATGAGCAAGTCGAAGTCCTTCAACCTCGACTAGAGATAAGATCTCCTTCGAACTTCAACATCAACGTCAACAGGAGATAAGATCTTCTTCAACCTCGGTTGGAGATAAGATCTCCCCCAAGCTTCTACGTCAATAGGAGATAAGATCTCCTTCAACCTCAGTAGGAGATAAGATCTCCTCTGAGCTTCAACGTCAATGTCAACAGAAGATAAATGTGAGCTCAAAAGTGGCACTCCCATGTTTTGAAAATATGAGAAGATAGGTCATGGGAAGACAGGAGCGAGCCGAAAGAAGAATCAATCTCAATAGCAAAGTTTAGAAATTGGGCTGGCTCACACTGAGATTGAAATGGCTCAGTTGGAAACTGGGTTGACTCAGTTCAGGATTGGGTCGGCTAGGTCTTTGAGAAAAATTTAGATAGAAAGCAGTATTTTTGGGCTATTGGCATGGTACACAACTGGGCTGGCTCAGTCTGGGACTGAGTTGACCCAGTTGTAGGTTAGTCGACTCAGTCTGAAATTGGGCCGGCTCAATTTTTATGGGTTATTATTTTATGTATGTGGGTTGTTTGGATTTGGAGAGTTTTTCTATGAGCTTGGACTTGATCCTTTGTAAAGTATATATACTGAAAATAGGTCAAGGTTGTTATAGTACTGAAATATACTGAATAAAAGCTCTTTTCTTCTGAAAATTTCTTCTTCTCTTCTTCTTTATTTCTTGATTTATTTGATCGTACTTCCACATAAATCTCTGAGAAGTACTTTCTTGTTACTTGGCTAATCATCGGAGGCCACGTTGATCCGTGTGGGAAGAGTGCACATTCCCAACATTTGGTATCAGAGCAGTGTTGCATGGAAGGAAGGAAGACACCTAGGATTTACTACATCCAGGATCTGTTGCATCAAGTTTTATCCTAAAACTTCTAATTTGCTTCGTGGTTGTCTCTAGATTGAGGTGGAGATTGTTTATATAGAGGAACGATGATATAGAAGTTTGGAAAGAGGATCTAAGGCTAGTTAGATCTTCTTTGAAGGATAGTTTTGCTGGTGTGTGAGATCGTGAAGGGTGTTAGGGATTTGTTGACTTATCTGAAGTCGTGGGATCAAGTGGATTCAAGATGAATTTTGAGAAGTTCAACGGCAAGAAAAACTTTACTCTATGGTAGCAAAGAGTAAAGGACTTGTTGGTTCAATAGAAGATCTACAAGGTCTTGACAAAAAAAAGGTCGAAAAAGATTAGTGTTGAGGATTGAAAAGAGTTGCAGAAAATTGCTTTTAGCGCAATCCAGATATGCTTGGCCAATCAGGTTTTGCCCGAAGTTTGCATAGAAACAACGGCAAAGGGGCTCTAGAAGAGACTGAAGAGGAAAGAACATGACGAACAAGCTATGGTTGAAGAAATAGTTGTATAGTCTGAGGATGCCCGAAGGTGGAGATCTTGTTGCACATATCCAAAGGTTTATTCAGGTGTGTTCTGAGGTGATAAGTTTGGATGTGAAGATCGATGAGGAGGATTGGGCATAGCTGCTATTATGTTCTCTCCCAAGTTCGTCTAATGGTCTCATAACAACTTTAGGTTATGGAAAGAAGACCCTAAACTATGAAGAGGTTGTTGGTGTTCTCAGATCAAATGAGCAAAGGAAGAAGATCTGCAAGGGAGACCCTAAGTTTGAGATCTTGGCTGTGAATGAAAGACAAGGAAGATCAAAGGAGAAGACAAGAGGAAAATCCAAGGGTAGGTCAAAGTCTCATGATCAGAGGAAGATGACATTGAAATGTTATAAATATCATCAGCCTGGATACCTGAGAAGAGATTGTCCCCTTTTGAGATTAGAAAAAGGGAAGGCCACCAAGGAAGATGATATAGCTTCTATGAGCAGTGGAGAAGATCTGCTAGTTGTATCAGATGGATCCACAGAGTGCGATACTATATGGATATTAGATTCAGCATGCTCGCACCACTATACTTCTCATCGGGAGTGGTTTGCTACCTACCAGAAGATCGATGGTGGAAGTGTCAGCCTTGGAGATGATCACCCATGCAAAGTAGCTGGAATTGGCTCTATCAGGGTGAGGATGTACGACGGGATCATTCGTACATTATCAAATATCAGGCATGTATCAGAGTTGAAAAAGAATTTGATTTCTTTTGGCTACATGGAGGAGCAGGGTTATGCTTTTAGTAGCCAGGCTGGGAGTGCATGTCTAAAAATTTCCAAGGGAGCTTTGGTGGTGATGAGAGGTAGAAGACTGAGCAACAATCTTTATAGAATGGAAGGCTCAGTGGTAAATGATAGTGCAGAGGTGCTAGCAGCGGCATAGGAGGAGCAGATTTTATATCAGCTATGGTACTATCAGATGGATCATATGAGTGACCATGGGCTCACTAAACTTAGCAGAATAGGTATGATCCCAGCCCTGAAGAAGAAGGGCATAGATCTTTATGAGCCATGCATCTTTGGCAAACAGCATAGGATGAAGTTTGCTAGAAGTACCAAGCGCAGTGAGGGAATGCTGGATTTAGTGCACTCGGATGTGTGGGGACTAGCTCCTATATCAGCTAGAGGTGGGGCAAAATACTTTATTACTATCATTGATGATTTGTCAAGGAAGGTATGGGTTTATCTGATTAGAGAAAAATCAGAGGTGTTTGCCTGATTCAGAGCATGAAAAGCTGAAGCAGAGGAGTCAGGAAGACAGGTGAAGAATCTGAGGTCGGACAATGGAGGAGAGTATACTAGCCTGGAGTTCAGGAGGTACTCTAAGAAAAATGGCATCAAATGCCATTACACGATGAGGATGACACCCCAGTAGAATGGTATCACGGAGAGGATGAACCGGACACTGATCGAGAAGGTACGGAGTTTGAGGTTGCAGACATCACTTCTAAAGTTTTTTTGGGATGATGCTCTAACTTTTTCTTATTTTCTTATGAACAGATCTCCTCATTATAAGCTGAATGGAGGCATTCTAGAGGAGGTCTGGAGTGAGAAGAAGGTGGAGCTTGGCCACTTGAAAGTCTTCAGTTGCACAGCCTATGCACATGTGGAGGTAACTGAGAGGAGCAAATTAGACCCAAAATATCAAAAGATGACATTCATAGAGTATCCACAAGGAGTCAACGGGTACCTGCTGTGGGACTCTCATGCACAGAAGTCAGCGATCAGTAGGGACGTTATCTTTGATGAGAAGAGCATCTTGAGGAGGTCTGGAATTGATGGAACTAAGGAAATAGAGGTGAACAATAGTGGCCAATCATAAAATGATGGCATGCAAGTTACATCCACTTATAGGAGTGTTCCTGTTTAGGTGGAGCTGGGCAAAAAAGTATTATCTCAGATTAAAAATCAGCATGGAGGGCCGACAGTTTAGATAGATGTGCAAGAGCAGCCACAGACATCCGGCAGAGATGTGCCAGTGGGAGTGGCTTTGCACAAGCCCCAGCGTACTATTAGAAGATCGATTAGATATGGCATTGATGAGATTATCTCCTATACACTCATCACTACTAATGAAGATCCAGAGAGTTATGCAGAGGCCATGAAGAGTGAGGATCATGATTCATGGATGCAGGCCACGATGGAGGAGATGAAATCACTTGAGAAGAATCAGACATGACAGCTGGTGGATCTTCCAGAGGGTGCTCAACCTATTGGCTCAAAGTGGGTGTTCACAAAGAAAGAAGCACCTTCAGAACAAGGTGGAGTCAGATTCAAAGCAAGGCTGGTAGCAATGGGATGCTCACAAAGGAAAGGGATTGACTATACAAAAATTTTTTCTCCTGTGGTGCGTCATACATCTATTCAAGTTTTGCTGTTACTGATGGCATAGCATAACATGGAATTAGAACAAATAGACGTGAAGACGGCCTTCCTTCATGAGACTTTGGAGGAAAGAATCTACATGAAGCAGCGAGATGGTTTCATGGAGATGAGATAGGAAGAAAAGGTGTATTTACTAAGGAAGTCTTTGTATGGCTTGAAATAATCCCTTCGTCAGTGATATTAAAGGTTTGATAGCTTTGTTTTGAGCCTAGGTTTCAGCAAATGTGAACATGATTATTGTGTCTACGTCAAGGATGTAGATGAGGAGGATGCCTTGTACCTATTATTGTTTGTAGATGATATGCTCATAGCCAGTAGAAGCATGGATGCTGTGAAATGGTTGAAAAAGGCATTATCATCTGAATTTGAGATGAAAGATTTGGGTCCAGCTGAGAAAATCCATAGAATGAAGATTTGCAGAGATAGGTGCAAAGAAGTGCTCCATTTGTCACAAGAAAAGTATGTCCAGAAGGTTTTGGAGAGGTTTAGGATGGAGAAGGCCAAACCTATAGAGATGCCATTGCTGAGCCATATGTCTCTAAGTTACAGTACCCCCAGTCAGAAGAGGAGAGAGAGTACATGGAACGAGTACCTTATGCAAATATTGTAGGCAGTGTGATGTACACTATGGTGTACTGTACACCTGATATAGCACATGCAGTGAGCACGGTTAGTAGATACATGGCTAACCCTAGGAAGGAACACTGGAAAGCATTGAAATGGATATTGAGATATCTACATGGAACAAGGGATTATGGTTTGGTATTTGGTGGGCAGCCGGGAGGATTTGGAGAACAATCTATGAAGATGTGTGAAGGTTCAGATCCTCTGAAAGGGTTTGTTGATGCAAATTATGCTGGTGATCTTGATACAAGGAGGTCTACTACTGGATACCTCTTCTGTGTATATGGTGGACCGGTGTCTTGGAGATCAACCATTCAGCAAATCACGTTCTTGTCTACCATAGAGGCCGAGTACATTGGGATAACGGAGGCTGCAAAGAAAGCCCTTTGGATTAGGAGGTTGATTGATGAGTTGTGGGTGGAGCAGAGCAAGGTTACACTATTCAGTGGTAGTCAGAGTGCTCTATTATTAGCATAAAACCCAGTCTATCATGCACATACAAAGCATATAGACGTGAGGTACCACCGGATTAGAGAGCTAGTGGAGAAAGGTGAAGTGGAACTAATGAAGGTCCATACTAAGAAGAATCAGTTTGATGCACTCACGAAGGTACTCCCCAGAGACAGCTTTTAGAGATGTGTGGCATGGATGGATTTATTGAGAAGAGATGAGTTCACAAGGACTTGGAAGCACCAAGGTAGAGAATGTGAGCTCAAAAGTGGCACTCCCAAGTCTTGGAAATATGAGAAGATAGATCATGGGAAGATAGGAGCGAGCCAAAAGAAGAATCAATCTTAATAACAAAGTTCAAAAATTGGGCCGGCTCACACTGAGACTGAGCTAGCTCAGTTGGAAACTGGGTCGGCTTAGTCCAGGATTGGGTCAGCTAGGCCTCAGAGAAAAATTCAGATAGAAAGTAGTATTTTCGAGCTATTAGCATGGTACACAATTGGAACAGCTCAGTCTAGGACTGAGCCGACCTAGTCTGAAATTGGGCCGACTCAATCTGAAATTGGGTCGGCTCAATTTTTGCGGATTATTATTTTGTGTACGTGGGTTGTTTGGATTTAGGGAGATTTTCTATGAGCTCGAACTTGACCCTTTGTAAAGTATATATACTGAAAATAGGTCAAGATTAAAATTTATTCTAGATAATTTTGTAGAACTATTCTACAACTAGTCTAAACATGCATCTATCATATCTCATATGAATAAATTAAATAAATTTATTTTTTATTTTTTAGATCTAACTATAATATTTTTAATATAAAAAAATAGTAAATAAATAGATCTAAAAATTATAATTAATTAAATTAAAATTATGATTATGCTAGACTATACATAGTATAATTCTATTCCTAGTCTAGTCATGCATCTCATACATCTTAGATCTAGGTTATTTAATTTTTAATTTTTAGATTTTAGATCTAATTACATCTAATATGATATTTAAAATCATCTAATTATCAGATCAAAAATAAATCAAAATTAGATCTAATGAATTATGGAACCTGGCACTGATACCAGTTGAAGAGAAAAACCTATTTTCCGAGTTAGGTTCGTTCAAATCTAATTGGATCAGGAGAAATATTTTAAAAAATTTTTCTCTAAGATCCTAACCAAATCTAAGACTCCTCATATTTGATCTAATTGATCTAATAATAAAAATAAAATAAAAATAAAAATTAAATTTAATTTAATTATACCTTTATTTTGGGTAATCCAATTACCATGTGATGATCCCGATGTTTGCCTGAGGTTCTGAATGTAGCCACGCAAGTTCCTAGCCTCTATCAGTATCCACTTGGATAGGATCTGGAGATCTTCTTCTTCTCAATCAATCCTCTAAAAATTAAATCTAGATCTAATCTTAAAGATCTTCAAAACTTCTTTTGAAGAACTGTCGTTGTCTTTTGCAGCAGTGCTGCTTTCTTCCTTTCTTGGCGCCTTTTACTTGCTTGGATCGCACCTTATTCATGCCCAAAACTCCTTGGGAATGGAGAGAAAAGAAAGGACCAGAGGGTGGCATGGAGAAGGAGGGAAAGAGGCTTTGTGGCATGGGCTAAAGGCAGAAGCATTAATAACCTAAGCGCAGATAGGGTTTATATAGACCCTGCTGTGCCATGTAGTGCCACATCATTCCGACCAATCACAACCCTTTGAGCAATCAGATCTAAATTTGATTGATGGGATGACATCATCTGATCCAATTAGATGAGAGACCCTCAAAACCCTCCTAAGGTGGTGCCAAGACTGGGTCAAACAAGAGTTCTTGGTGCCACAGAATTTAATCTCCTGAAGTAACCCTGGAGTCCCATCTGTATTTAATCCATAGAGTTTAAAGCCTCCCTAGGCATGCACCCTTTTTCTATCTACATTTAGCAGGGGACAAGGCCCCAGGTACTCTCCTATAGGTGCATGACACATGGGTAGATGTCCAAGTGTCCAGGGTCAATGTTTGACCAATGTCCAAAAATAAAAATTAATAGGTGACCAAAAATGGCAGGAGTTGTCTTAAATTTATCTCATAAATTAAGACAACTCTTTTCTAATCTGGATGAGCTCCAATCAGACTAAGTAAAGGTTTTTGAGTGAGCCCAAACATACTTGGCTCAGTCGAGACAAGCTTTAATGATTATTAAAGGAGAACATTAGGCTTAATCGTGTGTTAGCATGATTTCCTTGAACCTAATTGAATCTTATTCAAATCAATTGAACTAGATTAGTCTAATTGATGACATCCAGATCCAAACACTTATTTATGTGATCCAGTTAGGTTCAGCTCCGTATGGTAATGAGATATATCACGATCTCTATCATCGACATCATCGAAACACCTTTCGATGGATCAGAATTTTTTTGATTTAGACAACTAGTATGATCAATCATCCAAATCATTCTAATTGCTCCCGATATCCACCGGTGAAACCTAGCAGCATATGGTGGCAACCCATTAGAACTGAAGGTAAACCTCTTGGTGTAGTTGCCTGTGTGATTAGGTTCCTCTATCATGAGCCCCGACCGGATTAGGGTTAAGGTGATCTCGTAAAACCCTAATATCCATCATATGAATTAATCATTCGATTCAAGTCCAATGTGAAAATCCTAATAGAAACTCTTTCTATTATTTTACTCTGCCATGGCTATGGGCTTATGGACTTGATTCTCATGATCATCATAGGGCTGCTCCTTATCTATCGAGGTAGATAGATCTCCTATTGGTGCAATCCAATTTCTACAATGAATATGCTATAGCCAACATACACCTTAGAATTTCAAATGGCTAGGAGATCGAGTTATGGTGTAGTCAAACTATAACACCCTCAAGGTGAACTGTCGATGCACCTCAGATCAAAGAACCAGACACACCACTATAGCTTCGAGCTAGTCATCGATGAGAAGGTAGACTTCCTAATGACTGCTCGAGGTGGTCATGCTCAGTGCCCTCGTTCTCTAACGAATACCTATACTCTTGCTCTAGTGTCTCTACCTCGTAGACTCAAGACTCATCTATCCTAAAGAAGTGATTGTACACCAACCTTCTAGATCAATCACCATCCTCATGATGATCCTATGGCAGAAGCATTTTATGAGTTAATAATGATAATTGATGTCTTAAATTTTCAATTCTTGAAAAAATGAACTATCATTACCATTAACTCAAGGGACATATCACAGATACTTTTAAATACACACTATGATAGAAAATAATTCATTTTATATTTATAGTCAAAATTATAATTTTATCCTTAGAAGTGTATTACAAGTGTCAGCCAGTCTGACTTCTGGGGCACACATATCTAACATCTAATTGCTCCCAAAATTCACTAGTAACATCTAGCAGTATATGGTGGCAATCCATCAGAACTGAATACGAACCTCTCGATGTAGCTACTTGTGTAATTGGGTTCTTCTATCTTGAACCTCGATAGAATTAGGGCTAAGGTGAACTCATCAAACCCAACATTTGTCATATGAGTTAATCATTCAATTCGAGTTCGATGTGAAATTCTAATAGAAACTATTTTTATCATCTTCACACTACCATGGCCATGGACTTATGGACTCATTCTCATGATCATCATAGGGCTACTTCTCATCTATCGAGATAGATAGATTTCCTATTAGTGCAATTCAATTCCTATAATGAACATGTTATAGCCAACATACACCTCAGGATTCTGAATGACTAGGAGACCAAGTTATGGTGTAGTCAAACTATAACACGCTCAAGGTGAACTGCCAATGCATCTTAATTTAAAGAATTAGACACACCACTACAACATCGAGCTAGTCATCAACGAGAAGATAGACTTTCTTATGATTGCTCGAGATGGTCATGCTCAGTGCCCTCATTCTTTAATGAGTACCTGTACTCTTGCTCCAATGTCTCCATACCATAGACTCAAGACTTATCTATCCTAAGAAAGTGATTGTATACCAACCTTCCGAATTGATCACTATCCTCGTAATGATCCTATGGTCAGGAGTAGTTTATATGCTAATAATGAAAATTCATGTGTTAAATTTTTAACTCTTGAAAATATAAATTGTCATTACCATTAACTCAAAGGATATATCACAAACACTTTAAATACACACTGTGATAGAAAATATTTTTTTTTATTAATTTATAGTTATAAATATAAAATTATCCTTAGAAGTATATTATAAGTGTCAGTCGATCTGGCTTCTAGGGAGCACATCTAACATGTGGGATGGTGAGATGATCCTATTTGTTGAAAATGGGGCAAGAGTTGCTGCTATAGTCGTGAAAATCTATCCTCTTTAGTTGCTGTCAGGATTAGATTTAGTACTTAGGAACTATTATTTTATGCTTGCAGCAAGCAGAAATTTAAATTCTACTTCTTGTTTAGCACAAAAAGGTTATGTAATTAGCTTTGTTAAGGATCACTGTACTATTCTTTCTGAAAAAAATAAAATTACAAGTGATTTCTTAATTAATAATCCTTATCAGTTGCATGTTGATGTATCTGTGTTGAATGTTGAGCAAAACGTGAATGCCATAGGATATAAGCAACCTAGGGATTGTCTAAATGATGGGTTTCTATGGCACCTTAGTCTAGGTCATATAGCGAAAGATAGAATTAACAAATTAGAGAAATTCAGACTGATGAGTCCATTGACTTTCGAGTCATATCAGATTTATGAATCATGGCTTCATAGCAAAATAACCAAGCTCTCTTTTGTAGGATATGGAAGAAGAGCCACGGACCTACTTGAAGGGAAATCCTGATTTCCCGGTCTAGGTTCGTCCAGATCTGATTAGATCAAGAGATATATTTCAAAAATTTTCTCTTGATCTCAATCAGATCTTGATAAGTTTCAGATCTGATTATTATTATTTTAATAAATAAAATAAAATAAGATAAATTAAATCAAATTTAATTTACCTGATTTGGGTAATCCTATTACCCTGTAGATGATCCTGATTGCAGCGGAAGGTTCTGGATCTTAGCCACGCAAGCGCCTGGCCTCTACCGGTATCCACTCGGGTTGGATCTGGAGATCCTCTTCTTCTCTATCACACCTCCAAAAATCAGATCTGGATCTGATCTGGAGGATCTTCAAAACTCTTTTGAAGATCTGCAGTCGTCCTTTTGCAGCAGCGCAGCCTTCTTGCTTTTGATCGCCTTTCTTTGATCTGAATCGCACCAACCTAAATCCAAAACACTTTTGGACGTGGAGAGCAAGGGGAGAAGAGACTATGGCATGGAGAAGGAGGGGAGAGGCAGCCTTGGGGCGTGGGAAATCTCTATTAAATTAGGGTTGGGCGCAGGGTCTTATTTATAGACCTCTTGTGATCCAACTCCTCTTCCTCTCAACCAATCACAACCCTTTGTGAAATCAGATCTAAATCTGATTGGTTGGAATAGAGACCCCTGGATTCCTCCTTAGAGGGCGCCTAAGACCAGTCAAACTGGATTCTTAGTAGAACTCTGATTGGAATCCAAAAGGGAGGTGGAGTCCTTGTCCAACAAGGACTCCTAGGCGCCTCCTACTTGGGCTCACGCCACCCTTGGCGTGCGCCCTTCTCCTTGCCAGGTTCTGGCAGGGGGACAGGCCCCCACCAGCTCTCCAATAGGTGCATGACATGTGGTCAAAAGTCAAAGGGTCAATGGTCAACGTTTGACCAGTCAAAGGTAGACTTTTGACCAAAGTCAAAGAACAAGAAATGGCAGGTGACCAAAAATGGCAGGTAATGTCTTACAAATAAGACAACCTATTCTGACTTGGACAACCTCCAGTCAGACCATATGAAGGCCTCTGATTGAGCACAAACTCCTTTGGCTCAGTCAGGACAACTTATTTATGATAGTAAAAGAAGAACGTTAGGTTCAATCGAGTGCTAGCACGATTTCCTTGAACCTAATTGAATCTCATTCAGATCAATTGAACTAGATCAGTTCAATTGATGATCACCAGATTCAAACCCTTGTTTGTGTGACCCAGTTAGGTTCAGTTCTGTATGGTAATGGGATATGTCATGATCTCTATCATAGACATCATCGAAACTCCTTTCGATGGATCAGAACTCTTCTGATTCGAACAGCTAGAATGATCGATCATCTAAATCATTCTAATTGCTCCCAAAATCCACCAGTGACACCTAGCAGTATATGGTGGCAACCCATCAGAGCTGAATGCGAACCTCTTGGTGCAGCTACCTGTGTGATTCAAGTTCTTCTATCTTGAGCCCCGATCAGATTAGGGTTAAGGTGAACTCGTCAAACCCTAGTCTCTGTCATATGATGTAATCATTCGATTCGAGTCCAATGTGAAAATCTAAATAGAAACTCTTTCTATTATTTCACTCTACCATGGCCATGGATTTCTGGACTTGATTCTCATGATCATCATAGGGCTACTCCTCTACCACCGAGGTAGATAGATTCCCATCTTGATGCAATCCAGTTCCTACAATGAACATGCTATAGCCAACATACACCTCAGGGTTCCATATGGCTAGGAGACCGAGTAATGGTGTAGTCAAACTATAACACCCTCAAGGTGAACTGCCGATGCATCTCAGGTCAAAGAACCAGACACACTACTGCAGCATCGAGTCAGTCATTGACGAGAAGGTAGACTTCCTAATGACTACTCGAGGTGGTCACGCTCAGTGCCCTCGTTCTCTAACGAGTACCTGTACTCTCGCTCCGGTGTCTCCACACCGTAGACTCAAGACTCATCTACTAAAGAGAAGCGATTCGTACACCAACCTTCCGGATCAATCACCATCCTCGTGATGATCCTATGGTCGGGAGCTGTTTATGAGTTAATAATGATTATTCATGTCTTAAATTTTCAACTCTTGAAAATATGAATTATCATTACCATTAACTCAAAGGATGTATCACAGACACTAAATACACATGTGTGATAGAAAATAACCCATTTCATTAATTATAGTCAAAATTATAATTTTGCCCCTAGAAGTGTATTACAAGTGTCAGCCAATTCTGGCTTCTAGGGCACATATATCTAACAATCTCCCACTTGTCCTAAAGCCAATTGGCTACAAGTCTAAGTCCCATCTTCTCAAGGTGGGCTTCGATCTTCTGCTGGCCCAACGGCTTTGTAAGTGGGTCTGCCACATTATCTGCGGAGTTGACTCTCTTGACCTCAACGTAACCTTTCTCAAGGTAATCGCGGATGAGATGATATCGCCGCTCAATGTGCTTGGACTTCTGGTGAGACCTCGGCTCCTTAGCAAGGGCTATGGCGCCATTGTTGTCGCAGTAAAGAGGAATGGCATCTGATGGCATTACTCCAATTTCTGCAGCAAACTTCTTGTACCAGAATTTCCTTTGCAGCCTCTGATGCAGCTATATATTCTGCTTCCATGGTGGAATCTGCTATCACAGTTTGCTTGGAACTCTTCCAGCTGACAGCTCCACCATTGCACACAAACAGACTTCCAGATGTCGACTTTCGATCATCTATATCGGACATGAAGTCCGAGTCTGTGTATCCCTGAACTTGGAGTTCTCCATTACCAAAGACCAACATCATATCCTTAGTTCTTCTCAAGTACTTAAGGATACATTTCACAGAAGTCCAGTGTTCTTCACCTGGATTTGACTGATATCTGCTTGTGACACTCACAGCATGGGCTATATCAGGTCGTGTACATAGCATGGCATACATGAGGCTCCCTATTGCAGAAGCATAAGGGATCTTGCTCATGCGTTCTATTTCCTCAGGTGTGCTGGGGCACATCTTCTTGGAAAGATGAATACCATGTCTGAAGGGTATTAATCCCCTCTTAGAGTTTTCCATACTAAACCTCTTTAGTACTTCCTCTATGTACATCTTCTGTGAAAGTCCTAGCATCCTATTCGGTCTATCCCTATAGACCTTAATTCCTAGAATAAAGGATGCTTCACCTAGGTCTTTCATGGAGAATTCCTTGGACAACCACATCTTGACTGATGTCAACATGGGAATATCATTCCCAATAAGGAGGATGTCATCCACGTACAATACGAGGAAGACAACAGCGCTCCCACTGACCCTTTTGAAAACACATGGTTCCTCTTCATTTTTGATGAAACCAAACTTTTTGATCACATCATTGAAACGAGTGTTCCAGCTCCGAGATGCTTGCTTAAGTCCATATATGGACCTTTGCAGCTTGCAAACCTTGTGATCAGTATCACTGGATGTGAAACCTAGCGGCTGTTCCATATAGATATCTTCCTCAAGATATCCATTTAGGAATGCCGTTTTCACGTCCATTTGCCATATTTCATAATCGAAATAGGCTGCAACAGCAAGCAATGTGCGGATGGATTTTAGCATAGCTACCGGGGAAAAGGTATCCTGATAGTCAATGCCTTCACGTTGACTATAACCTTTTGCCACCAGTCTAGCCTTGAATGTCTCCACATTCCCATCTGCACCAATCTTTCTCTTGAAGATCCATTTACACCCAATAGGTACTATACCTTCTGGTGGATCTACCAAGGTCCAGACTTGGTTTGAGTGCATCGAGTCAATTTCTGACTTCATTGCCTCAAGCCATTTCTCGGAGTCGATATCTGATATCGCCTCGTTGTAGGTTTTGGGATCATCACCATGAGCACCATTACCTATGAGGAACATTTCCTCTACATCCTCTGAAATAATACCTAAGTATCTTTCAGGGGGACGGGAAACTCTTTCCGATCTACGAGGTGGAGGAGGTAGTGTTCTTATTGGCTCAACCTGATTTGGTTCCACTTGGTCCTTAGCTCGTTCTGCTTGTGAGACTTTCTCATCAAGCTTAATCTGCTTTCCAATGCCACTATCTTGAATAAACTATTTTTCAAGAAATATGGCATGTCGACTCACAATCACATTGTGGTCTTCTGGAATGTAGAAATAGTATCCTAATGACTCTTTAGGATATCCTATGAATCGAGCTCTAAAGGACCTAAACTCTAACTTGTCCGCTTGTTGTCTTTTGACATAAGCCGGACAACCCCAAATTCTGAGATGACTCAGACTTGGTTTCTTACCGTGCCATATCTCATACGGTGTGGTAGGAACGGTTTTAGAGGGAACCCTATTCAGTAAATAGATTGAAGTTAATAATGAATGTCCCCAAAGAAAATCAGGGAGGTCTGTGAAGCTCATCATGGATCGAACCATATCCAATAGAGTCCGATTTCTCCGTTCTGAAACCCCGTTGAGTTGAGGTGTTCCTGGTGGAGTCCATTGAGAGACTATGCCATTTTCCTTAAGATAGTCTAGGAATTCCCGGCTAAGGTATTCACCTCCTCGATCTGATCGAAGAACCTTAATGGGTTTTCCAGTTTGTTTTTCTACTTCATGTCTGAATTCTTTGAACTTTTCAAAGGCTTCAGACTTGTGTCTCATAAGATACACATACCCATACCTAGACAGATCATCGGTAAAGGTAATGAAGTAGACAAAATTGCCTCTAGCCGGCACATCGAATGGGCCGCACACATCAGTATGTACTAGGGCAAGGAGATCTGTGGCCCTCTCCCCATGTCCAACAAAAGGGAGTTTAGTCATTTTGCCTTGAAGACAAGATTCACAAGTTGGATATGACTCAAAAGTCAATGGACTCAATAGCCCATTTTTCTCCAATTTGTTAATCCTATCTTCTGCTATATGACCTAATCTCAGGTGCCATAGATATCTGTCGTTTGGACTATCCCTAGGTCGTTTGGCATTCACGTTTTGCTCGATAGTTAAAACAGGTACATCAATATGCAACTGATAAAGACCATTAACAAGGAAACCATTTGCAATTTTATTTCTTTCATAAAGAATGTTACAATGGTCCTTAAAGAAGGTGATCACATAACCTTCTTGTGCTAAGCATGAAACAGAAATCAAATTCCTGCTAGCTGCAGGCACATAATAACAGTCTTTTAAAACTAAGTCTAAACCAGATGGTAATCGCAGAGGGTATGTTCCCACGGCTACTGCAGCAACTCTTGCTCCATTACCGACGCGTAGGATCATGTCTCCATCCCTCAGCCTCCTGCTATCCTCAAGACCCTGCATAGAAGTGCACAGATGAGCACTAGAACCAGAGTCAAGCACCCAACTGGATGCAGAAGAAACCGTAAGGTTAGACTCAATAACGAGCATACCTCCAGAAGGACCTTCCTTCTTGTTCTTCAGGGTGGCCAGGTAAGTAGGGCAGTTCCGCTTCCAATGGCCGTCGCTGTTGCAATGGAAACACTTTCCTTTGCCATCGACCTTCTTCTCTTCGGTTCTGCCTTCTTCTTCTTTGATCCTTCCACCTTTTGCTTTTTCACAGACTTCTTTTTCTTTCCATAAGACTTTCTTTTGGAAGAAGTCCGTTCCATAGCAAGAACTGAGCCTTTAGAACCTTTCATAGAAAGCTCAGCGGTAACCAGCATATTCATCAACTCGGCCAAGGAATTTTGAAGTTTATGCATGTGGTAATTCATGATGAATTGCCCATATGCATCAGTCAAGGATTGCAGAATAATATCGTTCTGCAAATCCAAGTCCAACTTCACACCGAGCTTCTCAAGCTCTTCCATGTCCTTGATCATTGTCAGACAGTGATCTTGGACTGACTGCCCATCACGCATCTTAGCCTTAAAAAGTCATTTCGTGACTTGATATTTGGCTGCGCGACTCTGTTCACCAAACATCTCCTGCAGGTGAGCCAACATTTGGCGAGCAGTCCCGATATCTTCATGTTGGCGCTGGAGCTCATCAGACATCGAGCCCAACATGTAGTATCTGGCCTTATTGTCTTCGTCAATCCATTTTTCCAGAGACGCTCTCTGTTCAGTGGATGGACGAGCTGGTAAGGTGGGAGGGTCCTGGTCCAAAACATGTGTTAACTTCTCTGAACCCAAAACAATTTTGTAGTTCCTGAGCCAATCTTTATAATTGGGTCCAGTCAGTCTATGTGTGTCTAGGATACGTGCCAGTGGGTTGGACGCAGACATTTTCCTGTAGAGAGTCAAAGATTCTAGTTAGATACTGTAATTTTGACTTGACCAATTTGTTTAGGGATTTTATTTTTAAACAAATTAGCTCCCACTATTTTCTCGGATCCCTACACTCCCTCTGTAGAGATGCGAAAATCTCCACGATTGATGATTTCTAGTGGGTGGTGCGGTCTCACCAACTGACTCATCACCTCACCTAACAGTTATTGGTGATGGGTTAGCCAATGAGTGAACAACTCTTGTTCAATGATTCTCTAATCATGGTGCACCCAAACTTGGTCTCTAATTCATGAATCTCACCGTATCCGGAATATTGATCCACTCCTTAGTTAAGTCAGACCCACCATTTGCATAGACTGGGTTCCTAATTGGGTCTCTCACCGTATCCGAAATATTGAGCCCAACTCATCCTCCAGCCCATAGCATCCAATGCCTAATAGACATGGTTGCGTCTTCCCGGTGCAACTGAGCCACTGTATCCAGCCGAGAACAATCAACCCCGGGAAGGGCCCGCACGTCTACAATGGTGGAAGACCTCGGACTTAATCTTTTCTTAGGGAGAATTGATTCAGGTCTCATTAAACTAGACTTGGCTTAGTCATAACAATTATGACTAACCTAGTGGCATGGGTCAGCTCGGATTATTGACCACCTCAGATCAGAACTGTGTCAACAGATATGGCCAGGTAAGTGAGACCGGTGGAAGGAATATGCCGTTAACTCGCACAAGAACGCATTCAGGTCGAGTAGCTTCCAATTAAAAACCAGTCGGTCGTCTGTGCCAAACTTACCTTAGACACCAAATTGTTGAGTCAGAACCAATTGGGTTAGCCTACAATCCAGACTCTAACCTCTGAGCCTAATTAGGTCTTGCTTGATCGTGACTCGATCTTGACCCAGACTTAATCCTATTAGGCTGGTCAATTTAAGCATTGTTGATCCCATCTAACCAACTCTTGATTCGGTTTGATCAACCGCTTAGACCTAATTGAGCTACCCAAGCCCGAACCCAGTATTATGAATATGTCTTAGATCTGAAATTCTCAATTTTAGACCTAATTAATATTCCATAAACTTAATTCTTAATTAAGTTGGGTTCATAAACAAAATATGCACAATAAATCCTAGGGTTTCAGGATCTAGGGTTTTGCAGAAAGTAAGTTTTGGGTTTCTGATTAAGGACGAACACGCAGCACCCCTACACGTCATAAGAACACCCCATCGAATGGGAAGAGAGGGCCTTTAAACCCTTCTTCGTTCTTATGACCGGACGGCCAAGAGGAACGCCTTAATCAGGAACATGTAATACTACAAAACAGTTATAGATCTATATCATATATCTCATATACAAATTTAGATCTAATCAAGGCATATTTTGCATACATCTCATGTATCAAATCATGCATGTTTTCAGATCTAAATTATCTCATAATAATCTAAAAAATTAGATTTAAATTGATCTAATCAAAATAAATTCTAATCTAGACAATTATGTAGAACTATTCTACAACTAGTCTAGACATGCATCAATCATATCTCATATGATATTTAAAATTAAATAATTTTTATTTGCTGTTTATCAGATGTTATTATAACACTTATAATATCAGAAAATAGTAAATAAGAAGATCTAAAATATGATTTAATCAGATTAAATCAAAGACATGCAAAACTATTCTATAGAACTATTCTATTCTAGAACTAGTCATGCATATCTTCATGTTCTTAGATCCAAATCATTTAATTTTAATTTTTCTGATTTCAGATCTGATCACATCTCATGTGACATCTGAAATCACTTTATTTTCTAATTAAAATAAAATTAAAATCAGATCTAAACAATTTTAGAACCATGGCTCTGATACCAGTTGAAGGGAAATCCTGATTTCCCGGTCCAGGTTCGTCCAGATCTGATTAGATCAAGAGATATATTTCAAAAATTTTTCTCTTGATCTCAATCAGATCTTGATATGTTTCAGATCTGATTCTTATTATTTTAATAAATAAAATAAAATAAGATAAATTAAATCAAATTTAATTTACCTGATTTGGGTAATCCTATTACCCTGTAGATGATCCTGATTGCAGCGGAAGGTTCTGGATCTTAGCCACGCAAGCGCCTGGCCTCTACCGGTATCCACTCGGGTTGGATCTGGAGATCCTCTTCTTCTCTATCACACCTCCAAAAATCAGATCTGGATCTGATCTGGAGGATCTTCAAAACTCTTTTGAAGATCTGCAGTCGTCCTTTTGCAGCAGCGCAGCCTTCTTGCTTTTGATCGCCTTTCCTTGATCTGAATCGCACCAACCTAAGTCCAAAACACTTTTGGACGTGGAGAGCAAGGGGAGAAGAGACTATGGCATGGAGAAGGAGGGGAGAGGCAGCCTTGGGGCGTGGGAAATCTCTATTAATTAGGGTTGGGCGCAGGGTCTTATTTATAGACCTCTTGTGATCCAACTCCTCTTCCTCTCAACCAATCACAACCCTTTGTGAAATCAGATCTAAATCTGATTGGTTGGAATAGAGACCCCTGGATTCCTCCTTAGAGGGCGCCTAAGACCAGTCAAACTGGATTCTTAGTAGAACTCTGATTGGAATCCAAAAGGGAGGTGGAGTCCTTGTCCAACAAGGACTCCTAGGCGCCTCCTACTTGGGCTCACGCCACCCTTGGCGTGCGCCCTTCTCCTTGCCAGGTTCTGGCAGGGGGACAAGGCCCCCACCAGCTCTCCAATAGGTGCATGACATGTGGTCAAAAGTCAAAGGGTCAATGGTCAACGTTTGACCAGTCAAAGGTAGACTTTTGACCAAAGTCAAAGAACAAGAAATGGCAGGTGACCAAAAATGGCAGGTAATGTCTTACAAATAAGACAACCTATTCTGACTTGGACAACCTCCAGTCAGACCATATGAAGGCCTCTGATTGAGCACAAACTCCTTTGGCTCAGTCAGGACAACTTATTTATGATAGTAAAAGAAGAACGTTAGGTTCAATCGAGTGCTAGCACGATTTCCTTGAACCTAATTGAATCTCATTCAGATCAATTGAACTAGATCAGTTCAATTGATGATCACCAGATTCAAACCCTTGTTTGTGTGACCCAGTTAGGTTCAGTTCTGTATGGTAATGGGATATGTCATGATCTCTATCATAGACATCATCGAAACTCCTTTCGATGGATCAGAACTCTTCTGATTCGAACAGCTAGAATGATCGATCATCTAAATCATTCTAATTGCTCCCAAAATCCACCAGTGACACCTAGCAGTATATGGTGGCAACCCATCAGAGCTGAATGCGAACCTCTTGGTGCAGCTACCTGTGTGATTCAAGTTCTTCTATCTTGAGCCCCGATCAGATTAGGGTTAAGGTGAACTCGTCAAACCCTAGTCTCTGTCATATGATGTAATCATTCGATTCGAGTCCAATGTGAAAATCTAAATAGAAACTCTTTCTATTATTTCACTCTGCCATGGCCATGGGCTTTCTGGACTTGATTCTCATGATCATCATAGGGCTGCTCCTCTACCACCGAGGTAGATAGATTCCATCTTGATGCAATCCAGTTCCTACAATGAACATGCTATAGCCAACATACACCTCAGGGTTCCATATGGCTAGGAGACCGAGTAATGGTGTAGTCAAACTATAACACCCTCAAGGTGAACTGCCGATGCATCTCAGGTCAAAGAACCAGACACACTACTGCAGCATCGAGTCAGTCATTGACGAGAAGGTAGACTTCCTAATGACTACTCGAGGTGGTCACGCTCAGTGCCCTCGTTCTCTAACGAGTACCTGTACTCTCACTCCGGTGTCTCCACACCGTAGACTCAAGACTCATCTACTAAAGAGAAGCGATCGTACACCAACCTTCCAGATCAATCACCATCCTCGTGATGATCCTATGGTCGGGAGCTGTTTATGAGTTAATAATGATTATTCATGTCTTAAATTTTCAACTCTTGAAAATATGAATTATCATTACCATTAACTCAAAGGATGTATCACAGACACTAAATACACATGTGTGTTAGAAAATAACCCATTTCATTAATTATAGTCAAAATTATAATTTTGCCTCTAGAAGTGTGTTACAAGTGTCAGCCAATTCTGGCTTCTAGGGCACATATATCTAACACTACTTACCTTGGTACATACCAATGTATGCAGCATATTTGATGTATCGATCAGAGGCAATTATGTCTACTTCATTAACTTTATCGATGATCTGTCTCGGTATGAATATATGTATTTGATGCGATACAAGTTTGAAGCCTTTGAAAAGTTCAAAAAATTCAGACTCGAAGTAGAAAAGTAAATTGAAAAGTCAATTAAGGTTCTTTGATCAGATCGAGGAGGCGAATATCTTAGTCAAAAATTCTTAAACTATCTCAAAGATAATGGCAAAGTCTCGCAATGGACTTCATCTGGTACATCTCAACTCAACGGGATTTCAGAATGAAAAAAATTGGATCTTATTGAATATGGTCCGACCCATGATGAGCTTCATAGATCTTCCTAATTTTCTTTAGGAACATAATCTACTGACAGCAATATACTTACTGAATAAGGTTTCCTTTAAAATCGTTCCTACCATACCATATGAGATTGGCATGGTAAGAAATCAAGTTTGAGTCATCTCAGAATTTAGGATTGTCCGACCCATATTAAGAAACAACAAGCAGACAAATTAGAGTTTAGGTCCTTTAGAGCTCGATTCATTGGATATCCTAAGAAGTCATTAGGATATTATATCTACATTCTAGAAGACCACAATGTGATTGTGAGTCAACATGTAATCTTTTTTGAAAAATAGTTTATTCAAGATGGTGGCATTGAGAAACAGATTAGGCTCGAGAAGAAGGTCTTTGATGAGCAATGAGCTAAGGAACCTAAGGAACCAAATCGATTAGAGATAGTCCAAACACAACCTCCTCCACTTTGTGGGTTAGGTAGAATTTTCTATCCTCCTAAGAGGTACTTGGGTATAATTTCAGAGGATGTAGAGAAAATGTTACTCATAAAAAATAGGATTCATGGTGATGATCCCAAGACCTATGATTATTGACCCCCTAAGTGATTCTGATAATGACCAAATACTAAAGCAAATGATTACTAATATATTTTATTTTAAGTGTTCAAATATCCAAAGAAAAAGAGCTCTTTGACCAAAACGAGAATGACACAAAGTTCAATTCAAATGGAAATCAAATCCTCTTGATTAGTAGCAAAAATTTTCTAAAAATAGCCTTGGAGTAATTTTTGAGAGATCTCAAAATCTTTTCGAGAGCTCTCGTGAGGTCTAGCACGCCTAAATAAGCTTTTGGCAAGGTTTTGAGAGGCCTCGAGTTACTCTCGAGAGTGCTCAATCTCAAGAGATAGAAACACAGCTTCTGTGCTCTGAGAGCGAGAGGTCTCATAGGATTCTCAAAAGGCCTCATGGTTCCAGTGAGAGCTCTCATTCAAAACCAAAAGCTCTCGATCTCAAGCGAATCATTTTTTTTTAGAAAGCTATTTTTCAAGCAACCGAAGATGAGAAGTCTACTGGCCAAATCGAGAGATTTCAAAATCAGATGAGACGTCTCAAGAAAATCCAAGAGGTCTCGAAATGCACGGACAACCTTCAATAGATAGTTCTGCAACGGCTATTTTTCGATTCCAATGGCTATTTTAGAGCTTCCAAAGGCTAGAACTCTTCCTCCAACCATCTTCAAAGATATTTAAAGGTGGAGAATCAATTAGAAAGCAAGATTAAAAGATTTAAAGAGAGAAATCATTTCCAAACCTAAGGGATTCTATTGCACATCAATAAAAGAGAAAAAGAGAGGGATTTTGCTATGATTTCAAAGGGCATTCAAGAGTAATCTTCTATAATTTCTCAAGCATCCTCTCAAGCCTTAAAAAAGAGTGCTCAAGCTTCAAAAGAGCTAAATATTCGATCTCTTCTTTGAGAGTTTACATTCTATTTTTTATTTTGTACTGAAATTCTATACTTGTATTTTTTGTTTCTTTACATGTATCTTTGTGAGAAAGAAACTTGGGAATTAGACCCGTCCAAGCTTGGAATTGGACATTGTAGATTTTAGTTGATAAGCTAGTAAAACTAACTTTGTTAATAGTGAATCCAAAAAGCTATCAATATAAGATTTTGGTTGGTGCTCCTAGAAAAACTAACTGAATTTATTTGTGAGCTCAGAAAAACAAACACACTATAATCTTGGATGATTATGGTGGAAATCTCAAGGAATGCTTGGAGAGTAGAAATAGGTGCGGGTTGCACCGAACCACTATAAAATCTTGTGTGTTTGTATTATGATTTTGCTTTCCTTCCTTTCTTTGCTTTACATATTTGCATTGTCTAGTTGCTTTTAATTCCGCTGCTACACATTGTTTAATCATTATAAATACTTAAGTTCTTTTAATTAGAAGCACATACTTGTTTAGAAAGCAAATTTATCTAAAATTTTATAAGAACCCAATTCACCCCTCCTCTCTTGGATTGCTATCTCTGGATAATAATTGGTATTAGAGTAGGTGCTCTATTATTGATTTTTGATCTAACCGTCTATAGCTAAAGATTTTGGTAACCTAAATAGAATCTTTTTTTAGTGAAGGACATTCTATTGATTGTCCCCCACTATTATGTGAAGCAAATTACATACATTAAAAAATTAGAATGAAAATTTTTATACAACCACATGATTATAATTTATGAAAGATTATTGTCAATGGCCCTCATACACAAAATATATTATTTATTGCTAAAGAATCAATTTATCTAAATGCTAAGGCTTTAAATATGCTTTATTGTTCATTAGATATAAATGTGTTCAATCTAATTTCTTCTTGCATTTTAGCAAAACAAGTTTGGGAGAAATTAGAAAGAACTTATGAGGAAGCAAATCAAAAAAAGGATTCAAGCTTCTAAGAAGAAAAGAAAGCTCACCCCAACATATGCCTCACAGCTCATGAGGATGGAAAGAAAAAGAAGAAGAAGAAATAAAGAAAAAAAGTTTTAATTAAAGGGAAGCAAGGCATAGAAAAGAAAAATGAGAAAGAGGAAGAAGGTATTGCCAATCGTTGCCTCATGGCTAATGCAAATAATGTAAATCTTGAAATTTTTTTTGATTTTATATTTGAAGAATTATATGAAGCCTTTAATGATCTAATGGATGAATATAAAAAGATAAGGCTATAAAACAAAGAGCTTAAAAAATTTAACTTATCTTTGGCCGAAGAAAAAATATAATTTTGAGCGAAAAAGAGAATCTATTAAAACATATGGAAACCATGGCTAAAGAAAAGAAAGATTTTTTAGAATAAATTAAAACTCTAACTAAGTAAAAGAAGAATATAGTTAAATCAAAAAAATTTTTAGTTAAAAAAAATATTAAGTTGAAATAGAAATATGAAAATTTAAAATTCTTCCTAGAAGAAAATGAAAATCTTCTAAAAGAAATGAAAGAGCTTATTAACGAAAATAAAAAGTTAAGAAAAGAATTGAGATTTTGAAATTAATAGCTAAAAAATTTACTATTAGTTTTCAAAATCTTCAATCAATGTTAAATGACAATAGGGCTATTTTCAATGAAGCAAAAACCAGTTTTAATCCTTTGAGAAAATAGCAACATACTAAAAATATGTTCATAAGAGCCTCAACTGAAAATCATCTTATTAAATACTTCAAATATAACAAAGTTGGTCATAGAATTTCAGAATGTATTTTTAAAAAAATTGGCCAAATTTTGATTAAACAAATTTAGGTTTCAAAAGGAACCTTGAGCACTAACTCCAATGGATCCAAGATAGCTTGGGTACCAAAAATTAGAAAATAATTTTGTAGGTATACCAAGCATCCAATGAAGCAAAAAAAGCTAATTCTTATAGATAGATACTTTGAAAATGAAAGTGGATAGATGATGATGATGGGTAAAATCTAAACTTTTCTCACATCAAACCATCAATGTTTATCTGATTGATTCTATTGATTTTAATAATCTATCGATATGGTTTTATATCATATTCACTTATTCGAAATACTTTTCATGATTCAGCAAGATTAGTATGAGTGATTGATTTTGATGTTTGTAATGAGTTGAATAATTTATTTTTTAAATCAATATACTCTCCTCTATATATCATGTTATGAATGAAATATTTTTGTTTAAAAATTTAGCATGATATTTTAAGCCTCTCCATATCAATTGATGAATTTAATTTAAAAGATGCTTTATTGAGTATAAATATTTTAATTACTAAACCTACAAGAGAATCTAATTTTTGACATTCTCCCATAAAATACATAAATATTAAAACTCTTCTAAAAAATGCATGAAATAAGTACTTGAAGATAAGACATTCAATTATAAAAATCAAGTACTTAATATATTGATATGCATTGTATCTAAGGTTTACTCGCAAGAATTTGAAACTTCCCAGTTGAACTAAATACATAAAGCCTTCATCCAATTTTCTCTTGATTTGATCCTATTTAAATTTATTATTGGAACCCCCAATTGATTAATTTTTATGATCCTCTAAACTTACTTAAATATCTCTCTTGATCATTGATTTGATTGACTCTTTGATCTTAAAAAAAAATTTATTGATGAACATTCTTATTTTATTCTAATTGATTGATTTTGAAAATTGAATTTAAAAAATGCTCTTCTTAAATATTTTGAAGTTGATATAAAGCAAAATATTTTAAGACTACTATCATTTATCTTTAAAACTAAATATTTAAAAAGAACTTTAGTTAAATCTAGTTTTGCACAGTTATATTCTTGATTTAATATCATTTAAGATAAACTCAAAAATACATACCTTTTTTGAACCTAATTGCTTGATATTTCTTATGAAAAGAAAGAGATGATCTTTTTGAAGAATAACTAAATTTTTTTTATGATTTATCTTAATTAATTTGTTGATATCAATTAAAATTAATTTATTATTTTAAATTTTTAAAACTATTTAATTTAAATTAATTTATTTTTATCAATTCAAAACTAAAATCATTGGTATTAAGCTAAATTTGCAAATTGATATTTAAGTGATATTGAATTATCAAGAAAATTATGATTTGGTCAAAATTTTAGTTTAATTGGTATCAATGGCATCATTCTTGTCCTGCATTTTATTGCATTATTCTTGGCAATAGAATTGAATATAATGTCTTAAATCTATTTCATATTTGTTGCCCAGAGGTAGCAACCTAAGGGGGGATGAATTGGGTTCTTATAAAATTTTAACCAAATTTACTTTCTAAATAAGTATGTGCTTTGATTTTAATCAAAGTGGTATGATGAAATGTATGCAATATAAGCAGTGGAATTAAGGTAACAAAATCAAATTATGTAAGTAAAGCAAGAATTATAAGCATGCAAAGTATATAAAAGGAAAGAAGAAAAGAGCACAACATAAACACACAAAGATTTATAGTGGTTCGATGCAATCTGCACCTACGTCTACTTCTTAAGCTTTTCTTAGAATTTTTACTATAATCTACTCTTGATTATTGTATGTTTATTTTTCAGACTCACAAACAAACCTAGTTGGTTTTCACAGGAGCACCAACCAAAATCTAACACCATTAGTTTTCTGGGTTCACTAACGATCCAGTTGATTTTTCAGGCTTACTAATCAAAACCTACAATATCCAATTTTAGGCTTCGACAGGCCTAATCCCCAAGTTTCTTTCTCCCAAAGAAACTTGTGAAGAAATTAAAATTACAAATGAAAGTTTTAGCACAGTATAAAAAATAGAATTTAAGCTCTTTTAAATTTTAAAGAAGAAGCCGATGATGCACTCGATTGAAACTTGGCTTTTCTTCAAATTATGCTTGAAAGGATGTGGAAGATGTTGGAGAAGCTTGCTTTGAATGCTTGCTGAAATCCGTGCACAACTTTCCTCTCTTTTTTTTTTCTTTGGATATTCAATGTTCCTCAATGAAACTAATAGAAATTCTCTTTAAATCCTTTTTTACTTACTTTTCAATCAATTCTCTACCTTTAAATACCTTTAGAGATGGTTGGAGTAAAAGTTCTAGCCATTAGAAGCTCTGAAATAGCCATTGGGATTGAAAAATAGTCGTTGCAAAACTATCCGTTGAAGGCTATCTACGCAAAATGAGACCTCTCGATTTTTCACCAGACTTCTCGTCAGATTTCAAAACCTCTCAAATTCTGAATCAAGATGTCTCACTAGAACTATGAGATCTCTTAAGAATCCTATGAGATCTCTTACTCTCAGAGCACAGAAACTAAGTTTCTATCTTCTGAGATCAAGACTTCTCGAGTTCAACTCAAGACCTCTCAAAATCATGTCAGAACTATGTTTGGGCATGCCAATCCACTCGAGAGCTCTTAAAAAAATTTTGAGACATCTCGAAAACTACTTCAAGACTATTTTAAGGGATTTTTACTTTCAATCAAGGAGATTTGATTTTTATTTAGATTTTACTTTATGTCTTCCTTATTTTGATCAAAGAGCTCTCTTTCTTCTCATCTTTGGAAGCTTAAGAAAAAATTTTTCTTTAAAGATCATGACTTAATAAATTTTTGAAGATCTTTTCTTGAAATGATTCTTTAATTTAAATACCTAGAAAGACCTACATCCACTCATGAAATAAATGGTTAAATACTCAAATACTCAAAGTTTGGCAATCATCAAAATCAATCATGGGATCAACAATCTCTCTCTTTTTGATGATGGCAAAAATTTTGAATATATACATAAAAATAAAATTTAATATGTTTCAATAAATTGACTAGTATAAATCATGAAGTAATGATTTACAAAATTATAAATACACTCTTCATGAAAGCTAATACCAAAACTTTTTTAACTTAAATTTGAATGTTTCAAGCAATATCATGAAATATATAGGCTAAGCACATTTAAATAGCATATGCTCACATAGTATATACTTAACAAATCCTCTCTCTCTTTTTGACAACATCAAAAATGCTCATGGAAAAAAACAAGCAAAATCATCAAAATCATCATCAAAGCTTTAAATTTAGAGATATATCAATTTTATGAAGTCAAATCAGAAAAATCATCTCTTCTTTTAAAATAAAATAACTTTTTCTTCAAAGACTTAGCTTGAGTTCAAATAATAAAGGCTCTCCCCCTTTGTAAATAAATATAATCCTTTTTAATCTAATTTTCATATATGCACTTTTAAGCTTTAAGGAGAATAGAGCTTTTCAAAGGATTTAATCATGAAATCAAGAGTAGTATATACTTTAATATTCAATCTTTTCTTTTCCTAAAAATTTTAATCAATTAAGTTCGAAAAAGGTATATATCGAGAATGTATCGAGCAAAGTAAAATAAATAGAATTAAAGCAAAAGATAGTTATATTTTCAAATTCATTACTTTGAGTAAAGATTATTTCAATACCAATTATTCATAGGAATTTTATACTGCACATCAAAAATTTAGGATTAAATTTGAATTCTCAAATGAGTTTCAAAATTATGTTTAAAAATTTATTCCTTGGAGTAAGAAAATATTTTTAAATTTAATTTAACTCTAATCATTTGTCAAGAATGATCATGCAAATCAAGTTTAAAGTTTGGCACATGAAAGGTTCAGAATTATATTTATCAATGAGCTTCAAAATTATAACAATATATCAAAATTAATTTATTTAGAGTAAGAATATATTTTAAACTTCTTTTCACTCTAAATAATTTTTAAAAATAATTTGACAATCAAATCAAAAGCATATAGATCAAATGGAATCATCATATTAAGGCTCAAAAGTATAATGAAATCAATGTTCATTTATCTTAATATAAGCTAATTAAAATTTTCAATCAAAGCTAGATAATATCCCTCCCCTTATTTATCATAATTAATGCTGGATAAATTTATTTTTTATTTTTTTCTCTTTTTCTTTTAAATCAAGCAGATTAAATATGAATTTAACTACTAAATTTAGATTTTCTAAATTTAAATGATATTTTCAATTTCAAAGTTCTTTTCAAATAATTGATCATTTCTTCTTTAATAATTTCTTCTCCTTACTTTAGCAAATAATTCTATTTTAAAATTAAATAAAATTTAAAAATACAAGCATCAATTGAGTGAAATAAGCATTAATCAAACAAAATATTCACTCAATTAGGTTTAAAAAAATGTATGAGATTCTTTAAATTTATCTCAAGAGATATCATAACAAGAGTATATCAATATAAAATAGATTTGAGATATTATATCCAATTCTTTTGCTAAAAAAATAATACAATAAAATGCAAGATAAGAATGATACCAATAATACCAAGAATAAACATTTTCTTAGGAAGAAACTTTTTGATACCAATTAAACTAAAATTTAGATCGAATCATGATTTTCTTAATAGTTCAGTACCATTTAAAGATTAATTTGTAAATTTAGCTTGATACCAATGATTTTAGTTTTGAATTGATAAAGATAAATTGATTCAAATAAATCAATTTGATTTAATATTAGCAAATCAGTCAAGACCATAAAAAAAATTTTAAGTTATTCTTCAAAATATCATCTCTTCTTTTTCTTAAGAAAAATCAAGTAATTATAGTTTTAGAAAAGGTATGAATTTTTGAATTTATCTCAAATGATATTACATCAAATGATATAGCAGTGCAAAACTAGATTTAAAATAAAGACATTTTTCTCTTTTTGTCAAAAGATAGATCAATCAAATACATGAAAAATAGTAAAATGTTTGATCCCAATCACTTAAAATTGAAGTCCTCTTTAAAAGTTTAGCTTTAAGGATAAATAATAACTTTCTTGAAACATCTTGTTAGATATCAACTTCAAAAGATTCAAGAAGATCATTTTTCAAATTCAATTTTCAAACTCAATCAATTGAAATAAAATAAAATTATTCATCAATAAATTTTTTTTTAAGATCAAAGAGTCAATCAAATCGATGATCAAGATAGATATTCAAGAAAATTTAGGGGATCATAAAAAATAATCAATTGGGGGGTTCCAATAATCAATTTAAATAAGATCAAATCAAGAGAAAATTGGATGAAGGCTTTATGTGTTCAGTTCAACTAGGAAGTTTCAAATTTTTAGAAGAATTTTGATAATTTAGCTTTTTATAGAGAATGCCAAAAAAAAATTAGTTTTTCTTGTAGGTTTAATAATTAAAGTATTCACACCCAATTAAGCATTTTTTAAATTAAATTCATCAATTATAAAATTGATATGGGGAGGCTTAAGATATCATGCTAAATTTTAAGATAAAACTATTTCTTTCATAGCAAGATATATAGGAGAGAGCATGTTGATTTAAAAATCAAAGTATTCAAATCATTTCAAGCATCAAAATCAATCAATCATTCTAATCTTATCGAAACATAGAGAGTATTTCAACCAAATAAATATGATATAAAACTAAATAAATAGATTATTAGAATTGTTGGTGTGAAATCTGGTTGTCATCGAAATCAAGACTGGAGTCGGAGAAGATGAGGTCGCTGTCGGTGACCTACAAAATAAGTTTCATCTGAAATCGAGGGTGGTGGCTCTGGCAAGATCCTCTGATGATCAAGTCAGCTCTTTCGACTAACAGAAATGGAGTGCTCAGAGAGATTTTGACAGAATTTTTAGAAAGAAATCAAGAGCTTCGAGAAAGAAAGCATATCTAGAGGGTCTGTTATATAGGCAGAGTCCAAAATAAACTGATGGTGACAGTCGTAACCATCTAGTAGTCGGCCGTTCAGGTCATGTGATGTTTGTTATGGATAATGGTGTCCATTGTCGTGACTTGCCAGTTGAGAGTGATGTCTGTTAGGGATTAATGATCGAAGTTCGGATGGAGTTTCACTGGTGGTGAAGAGCTCCGAGTCACGATGGTTTCAGAGAAGTTCGAGCATCTTTAAGGTTACCTACATATAGGTCGGCTTATATTATATTGAGAGCCGAACTTGTGCAGATAATGAGATCCTTCTAGGTGACCGTAAGGGGCTCGATCAAAAGGAATTTCTCTCATCGATTGGTGGAATTCGGCTATAAAGAGTGCATAAGGCCTGTGACCAGAGGAGTTCGAGAGGAGATCCAATCTAGAGAGAAGTCCGATTGAAGGAGAAGTCCGATAGGAGTTTGACTGCTTAAGGAGAAGTCTGGCGGGAGTTCGACTGATGAAGAGGTCCGAAAGGAGTTCGACTGGCGAAGAGGTCTGGAAGGAGGTCGATTGATGGAGAGGAGTCCGAGAGGAATTTGACTAGCCCCTAAGCTGGCCAGACTAGATTGCCTAGGAGGCTGCTCTTACTGCTCAAGTTCATCCGAAGAGGATCCAGTGATAAGAGGGTGACCGAGATTGCTCTGAGACTAGATATCACACCAAACTTTGGCGGGAGTGGATTTATCCCCAACAATAGTCTCCCTACTTTCAAGTTCGAAATTTGAAGAAAGGGAGTACAGATGAGATTGCCAAAGTTCTTTTTAATCTCCCGCATCCATCAGGATGGGATGCCTTGGCATCTACCATGCTGGTGCCGAAACTTTATAAATACGAGGTGACCTAAAATGATATTTTTTGAGCCTTGCATCAAAACTCTATCCAAGGTACGATGTAATTAAGTATCTATCTGTCGCCACTTCTCTGCCATGATGAGTGGGACATGCAGTGCGCACAGATCGGTCGAATAAGATCTGTGATCATAACTATCTCAGGCTTTTCTTAGCTATTAAAGGCCTTCTTCCTCCTCTAGAATTCATTCTTACCCAAGTCTTCTTTCCTCTTGAGCCCTTGCCTTCTTCCTACTTGAGAGCATCGGTTCTTCCCCGCATCCTCTCCAATTTTTGGTGCTCCTCCACTCGATTTTCATCACTCCCATCATTTTTTTGCCCCCCTTAGTCAACTTAGGTCAGCCTCCTATCACCTATTTTGATTTTTCTAACATCTTTTCTCTTCTTGCTCTTTTGGTTTCTCTGATAGAAGCTTCTACAGTACATTTTTTCTTGATTTTTGGAGGTTTTTACTTTGATTTGAATATCTTCTGAAACCTCCCATTCTGTTGATTCTTGGAGCTCATCCAAACCGGCCTTCCTAGATCCCACACCCCTGGCCGAGGTTGAGCCTAGGAACATGTCTCGCCAGTTTTTTATTTCGGATACCACCCCTTTGATTTTGACTCCGAACGATCTTTCGTTGATCCGCATCCAATATGATGTTTTCCCCAAGTATGCCCTAGAGCTCCTTGGGGTGGAAGGATGTGCTAGTTTGCCTCCAGTCAGTCAATTTTATCTGTACCTAGAAGCCTTGTGCACCGGGCTTTGACTTCCACTTCCTCCTTTCATCGTCGCACTTTTTTGCTTTTTGAACATTTCTTTTGCTTCCATCATACCGAACTTCTTTTGGTTCATAATTGGCTTTCTTTCTTTTTGTCACTTAATCAAAGTCCGGCCAACCATCTCACTCTTTCAAAATTTTTACACCTTTAAATGCCATCCTTCCATAAAGAACTGGTGGTACTTCTCCCCCCAGTTCGGTAAGAAGGGGTTAATGAAAGATGCTCCTTCTTTCATTCATAACTGAAAGGAGAAGTACTTTTTCATCTGATGTCCAATCTTAATGCTTAACCTTCCTCCCAAGGGCTTCCTTAGAAAGTCTGTCTGTTGAGCCCCTAGTTTAGACGAAGCTAACCTCGAGTCTTCTAATAAGCTCAAGGCGTACCGAGCTCCTCTTCTCCCCAACCTTCTAAAGGAGTAGATCTTATTCAATCTTGGCCTGAGTCCTCTTAACCCTGTTGGTATTAAATGTGTTTATATGCATATACAAAAATATATATATGAACTCTTATAAAGTTTCATATGTACCTTGGCTGACCATAGTTTTTTCTTTATTGCAGAGATGGATACTAATGCTATGGAGAGGCTCACCAAGGGCCTTTATGCCCAAAACAAGAGGAAGGGGGCAACCCCAGATGGGAGTTTGAAGAGGGCAAAGGTCAGCAGCCCAAGTTTTGAGGTTTTGGGCATCCCCACGATCACTCCTGAAGTTACTCCAGGTATCGAGGTCCTTTCAATCATCGAGGGCAGTGTCGAAGGTGTGGGCTCTTAGCCTTCCACATCCTCGAGCCTCCCTATAGGAGGACTGGTGTCGGAGCCATCCACTGAGAGGAAAAGAGGGGATGGAGATGATAAGAAAATGAAGAAGGCCGCTATGGTGAAGGTGGTCCGCTAGGCTCGTTCGGGCGGATCAAGAAATAGCGGCAGCGATGATCTGGGGGCGGACCCCTTCGACGACCCGAACATCATTCGAGATCTAACTAACAAGTTAACCCTGCCCGAGGAGGTGGATCACCTGGCCAACCTCGACCGAAAGCAGTTCGTCTGAAAGTTTCTCAAAACTTTTCTTAAAATAATCATCTTACCGCACTTCTTTTTCATTTTGCCCCCCTTCTTTCCTTTATTTTATTGTGACTTGTCCATGGTAGTCGTGCCACCACAAATTGGCCCACCTGAAGAGGATAAATCGCCAAGAGGCAGAAGCACTGAAGGTCTAGGTGAAGGGAAATCCTGATTTCCCGGTCCAGGTTCGTCCAGATCTGATTAGATCAAGAGATATATTTCAAAAATTTTCTCTTGACCTTAATCAGATCTTGATATATTTCAGATCTGATTCTTATTATTTTAATAAATAAAATAAAAGAAGATAAATTAAATCAAATTCAATTTACCTGATTTGGGTAATCCTATTACCCTGTAGATGATCCTGATTGCAGCGGAAGGTTCTGGATCTTAGCCACGCAAGCGCCTGGCCTCTACCGGTATCCACTCGGGTTGGATCTGGAGAACCTCTTCTTCTCTATCACACCTCCAAAAATCAGATCTGGATCTGATTTGGAGGATCTTCAAAACTCTTTTGAAGATCTGCAGTCGTCCTTTTGCAGCAGCGCAGCCTTCTTGCTTTTGATCGCCTTTCCTTGATCTGAATCGCACCAAACTAAGTCCAAAACACTTTTGGACGTGGAGAGCAAGGGGAGAAGAGAGTATGGCGTGGAGAAGGAGGGGAGAGGCAGCCTTGGACGTGGGAAATCTCTTTCAATAAGACTTTGACTTGGAATTAGGGTTGGGCGCAGGGTCTTATTTATAGACTAAGCGTGATCCAACTCTTCTTCCTCTCAACCAATCACAACCCTTTGTGAAATCAGATCTAAATCTGATTGGTTGAAAAAGAGACCCCTGGATTCCTCCTTAGAGGGCGCCTAAGACCAGTCAAACTGGATTCTTAGTAGAACTCTGATTGGAATCCAAAAGGGAGGTGGAGTCCTTGTCCAACAAGGACTCCTAGGCGCCTCCTACTTGGGCTCACGCCACCCTTGGCGTGCGCCCTTCTCCTTGCCAGGTTCTGGCAGGGGGACAAGGCCCCCACCAGCTCTCCAATAGGTGCATGACATGTGGTCAAAAGTCAAAGGGTGAATGGTCAACGTTTGACCAGTCAAAGGTAGACTTTTGACCAAAGTCAAAGAACAAGAAATGGCAGGTGACCAAAAATGGCAGGTAATGTCTTACAAATAAGACAACCTATTCTGACTTGGACAACCTCCAGTCAGACCATATGAAGGCCTCTGATTGAGCACAAACTCCTTTGGCTCAGTCAGGACAACTTATTTATGATAGTAAAAGAAGAACGTTAGGTTCAATCGAGTGCTAGCACGATTTCCTTGAACCTAATTGAATCTCATTCAGATCAATTGAACTAGATCAGTTCAATTGATGATCACCAGATTCAAACCCTTGTTTGTGTGACCCAGTTAGGTTCAGTTCTGTATGGTAATGGGATATGTCATGATCTCTATCATAGACATCATCGAAACTCCTTTCGATGGATCAGAACTCTTCTGATTCGAACAGCTAGAATGATCGATCATCTAAATCATTCTAATTGCTCCCAAAATCCACCAGTGACACCTAGCAGTATATGGTGGCAACCCATCAGAGCTGAATGCGAACCTCTTGGTGCAGCTACCTGTGTGATTAAGTTCTTCTATCTTGAGCCCCGATCAGATTAGGGTTAAGGTGAACTCGTCAAACCCTAGTCTCTGTCATATGATGTAATCATTCGATTCGAGTCCAATGTGAAAATCTAAATAGAAACTCTTTCTATTATTTCACTCTGCCATGGCCATGGGCTTCAGGACTTGATTCTCATGATCATCATAGGGCTACTCCTCTACCACCGAGGTAGATAGATCCCATCTTGATGCAATCCAGTTCCTACAATGAACATGTCATAGCCAACATACACCTCAGGGTTCCATATGGCTAGGAGACCGAGTAATGGTGTAGTCAAACTATAACACCCTCAAGGTGAACTGCCGATGCATCTCAGGTCAAAGAACCAGACACACTACTGCAGCATCGAGTCAGTCATTGACGAGAAGGTAGACTCCCTAATGACTACTCGAGGTGGTCACGCTCAGTGCCCTCGTTCTCTAACGAGTACCTGTACTCTCGCTCCGGTGTCTCCACACCGTAGACTCAAGACTCATCTACTAAAGAGAAGCGATCGTACACCAACCTTCCGGATCAATCACCATCCTCGTGATGATCCTATGGTCGGGAGCTGTTTATGAGTTAATAATGATTATTCATGTCTTAAATTTTCAACTCTTGAAAATATGAATTATCATTACCATTAACTCAAAGGATGTATCACAGACACTAAATACACATGTGTGATAGAAAATAACCCATTTCATTAATTATAGTCAAAATTACAATTTTGCCCCTAGAAGTGTATTACAAGTGTCAGCCAATTCTGGCTTCTAGGGCACATATATCTAACACTAGGGGGATCTTCGAGTTAAGATCGATTGCCTTTAGGGGAAGGTTGCCGAGGCTAAGCATCTCACGGAGGAGAAGGCGGTGAAAAATGAGTCTCTGAGGAGTGCTTCAAAAGAAGGAGCTCATCTTGGCCGAGCTCAAGGATGCACTAGCTCTAGAGGAGGAGAAAAAGAAGGAGGCCGAGATCAAGGTTGTCGAGCTGAAAGTCAAATTATCGAAGTCTATTTCGGAGGCGACAGCCCGAGCCATGGAGGAGTTCAAGGCCTCCTTCAAAATGAAGGACTTAAATATCGCATTTGGCCAGAAGGCGTTCATAAAGGACTTTGATCTATGTGAAGGTAGGGTGGCCTGGAGGTTTTTCGAGCTTGATCTTAGCTTCCTAGAAGAGGAGCTCAATGAAGAAGCAGGGCCGTCTGGTACTGCATCTGACTCCTCCCCCATCGAAGTGGTCTTTGAACCCTTTGAGCCTACTGCCGAGGTGCCTAAGCCCATGCAGGAGCTCAAGGTTGTCTTCGAAGGGCCGGTCGAACCTATTCCTAAGCCCATGGCTACCTCCGGAGTGTCAAGCTCCTCTACTGCTTTTCCTTTGGAGGTCGAGGGTCTTTAGTAGTTGTATTTCCTTTTTTGCTTTATCTTGTACTCGAAAATATTTTAATTAATGAAAGTAGAACTTTTAATCAATAGCTTAGAGTACTTTTCATGCATTAGATGTAGTTCCCCATTGATGTCGAGCCGCTACCTTAGGGAATTTCCTTAAAATTCATAGTTAGAAATTTGAAGAAGAATGTTCACCACTTGAGAAAGAAATTAAAAAGGACTAAAGATAAACTTCAAAAATCTAGAAAGAATGCATCAAAGGCGACAATTGAGGTTACCCGCCTTCGTAAGCTGCAAATAAAAAATTTTGCGACCTTCGCCATCAAGAAGGGCAGCTTCGAGAGGGAGTTAGCCGAGCTCAAGAAAAGTACTAGCGATAAGTCTTGGGCGTTGACAGCAAAGGTTGGCTCCCTCGAAGTCGAGCTTCAGGCAGTGAAGAAGAAGATTCAGCTATTGATGGAGAGTTCGCCATGGTCTTCTGATAAGGCATGATATGAGTGGGATTAGTTGAAGAAGTTCTCCATGCTTCAAAAGTAGTTGCATGATGCCGAGCTCACTTATGATACCTATTGGCTGGGTTAGAGAGAAAGGATATCCAAGCTCAAGCAAAAGCTTCATGCTGCTAACAGCGAGATGATCTGGCTCCAAAAATAACTTGATGACAGTCATCAGTCCGACATGAGTAGGAGATTCGAGCAGGTTGCCTCCTTGATGAGGACTCTAGGCGAGCTTTCGAAAGTGGTTAGGAGGGAGAAGGCCAAGATTCAATGGTTGAAGATCCAATTATCGTGCAAGCAGCAAGCCATCAAGGATGCTGAGGCTGAGTCCGAAGTCCAAAGAAAGTAGCGGCGAGAGCTTGAAGGCAAATTTGAACACATTAATAGAATGTATACAGATGGCTTATACCAAAAGAGAGAGCTTGAGGAGGAGATCCTTAGATTAAAGTAAGCTTTGGTGATGGCTGGGATCGACAACCCAAAATCTGAGGAGTTCGGTCCATCCTAGTGAAGGGAAATCATGATTTCCCGGTCCAGGTTCGTCCAGATCTGATAAGATCAAGAGATATATTTCAAAAATTTTCTCTTGATCTCAATCAGATCTTGATATGTTTCAGATCTGATTCTTATTATTTTAATAAATAAAATAAAACAAGATAAATTAAATCAAATTTAATTTACCTGATTTGGGTAATCCTATTACCCTGTAGATGATCCTGATTGCAGCGGAAGGTTCTGGATCTTAGCCACGCAAGCGCCTGGCCTCTACCGGTATCCACTCGGGTTGGATCTGGAGATCCTCTTCTTCTCTATCACACCTCCAAAAATCAGATCTGGATCTGATCTGGAGGATCTTCAAAACTCTTTTGAAGATCTGCAGTCGTCCTTTTGCAGCAGCGCAGCCTTCTTGCTTTTGATCGCCTTTCCTTGATCTGAATCGCACCAAACTAAGTCCAAAACACCTTTTGGACGTGGAGAGCAAGGGGAGAAGAAGCTATGGCGTGGAGAAGGAGGGGAGAGGCAGCCTTGGGGCGTGTCTAATAGCATTCACTTAGACTTAGGATTAGGGTTGGGCGCAGGGTCTTATTTATAGACCTCTTGTGATCCAACTCCTCTTCCTCTCAACCAATCACAACCCTTTGTGAAATCAGATCTAAATCTGATTGGTTGGAATAGAGACCCCTGGATTCCTCCTTAGAGGGGCCCTTAAGGGGACCAGCTCAAACTGGATTCTTTAGTAGAACTCTGATTGGAATCCAAAAGGGAGTGGAGTCCTTGTCCAACAAGGACTCCTAGGGCCTCCTACTTGGGCTCACGCCACCCTTGGCGTGCGCCCTTCTCCTTGCCAGGTTCTGGCAAGGGACAGGCCCCACCAGCTCTTCAATAGGTGCATGACATGTGGTCAAAAGTCAAAGGGTGAATGGTCAACATTTGACCAGTCAAAGGTAGACTTTTGACCAAAGTCAAAGAACAAGAAATGGCAGGTGACCAAAAATGCGGGTAATGTCTTACAAATAAGACAACTATTCTGGACAAACCTCAGTCGAACCATATGAAGGCCTCTGATTGAGCACAAAACTCCTTTGGCTCAGTCAGGACAAATTATTTATGATAGTAAAGAAGAACGTTTAGGGTCAATCGAGTGCTAGCACGATTTCCTTGAACCTAATAATCTCATTCAGATCAATTGAACTAGATCAGTTCAATTGATGATCACCAGTTCAAACCTTGTTTGTGACCCAGTTAGGTTCAGTTCTGTATGGTAATGGGATATGTCATGATCTCTATCAAGACATCATCGAAACTCCTTTCGATGGATCAGAACTCTTCTGATTCGAACAGCTAGAATGATCGGCATCAAATCATTCTAATTGCTCCAAATCCACGTGACACCTAGCAGTATATGGTGGCAACCCATCAGAGCTGAATGCGAAACCTCTTGGTGCAGCTACCTGTGTGATTAAGTTCTTCTATCTTGAGCCCCGATCAGATTAGGGTTAAGGTGAACTCGTCAAACCCTAGTCTCTGTCATATGATGTAATCATTCGATTCGAGTCCAATGTGAAAATCTAAATAGAAACTCTTTTTTTTATTTCACTTCGACCATGGCCATGGATTTGAACTTGATTCTCATTGATTCATAGGGCTACTCCTCTACCACGAGGTATAGATTCCCATCTTGATGCAATCCAGTTCCTACAATGAACATGCTATAGCCAACATACACCTCAGGGTTCCATATGGCTAGGAGACCGATAATGGTGTAGTCAAAACTATAACACCCTCAAGGTGAATGCGATGCATCTCAGTCAAAGAACCAGACACACTACTGGGCATCGAGTCAGTCATTGACGAGAAGGTAGACCTAATGACTACTCGTGGTGTCACGCTCAGTGCCCTCATTCTCTAACGAGTACCTGTACTCTCGCTCTGGTGTCCCACACCGTAGACTCAAGACTCATCTACTAAAGAGAAGCGATCGTTACACCAACCTTCCGGATCAATCATCATCCTCGTGATGATCCTATGGTCGGGAGCTGTTTATGAGTTAATAATGATTATTCATGTCTTAAATTTTCAACTCTTGAAAATATGAATTATCATTACCATTAACTCAAAGGATTATCACAGGACACTAAATACACAGGTGTTATAGGAAATAACCATTTCATTAATTAATAGTCAAAATTACTTTCTTTAGAATATATTACAAGTGTCAGCCAATTCTGGCTTCTAGGGCACATATATCTAACACCTAGGACTTTGGCTTTTTTTTTTTCATTTAATCAGTCTTGCCGACCTATATTTTACTTGTAGTGAACTTATATTTGCAATAAAAATGGTATCTTTTCATCATTTTTTCTTATACGGGGAATTCATTTGCTTTGTTAAATGGCCTCGCTTTTCTTCACCTCGTTTTTCTTTATTTTGCTTGTGATGAGATCCTATATTGTGGATGCCAAAGCTGGGGGTCCCTTCCGCAAACTATTGTGGGGGTCCCTTTTTGTATTTGATGTAGCCGTAGGGAGGGATAATATAAGAGGTGGCTAATAGGGTTTTTTGCCTCCTCATTTATTAGATTAACGAGGCCATTGGTTCACCGCTGTTAGGATGAGGTTCCTCTTCTATTTCTTGTGCGATCATTGGGGCACATTAGGACCGGTTGTTAGGAACCTCTCCTTTTGCTCGTTTAGTCTAAACGAGGCCCTTCGACCTTGCTATGTTAGGATAGGTTCTCTTTATTCGTTTAATATGGATTGTAGGGGCAACATTAGATCATATAAGGCTACACAACCGCCGCGCTCCATCTCCTACAATTCTCATCTTAGATAACGAGGCCTCGACTTGGCTCCATCTTAAGGATGAAGTGTCTTCTTCTATTCCTACAATGGGTGGCTTGTAGAGGCCAATTAGGGGCCGTAAGGGGCCTTCTTCCTTTTCATTCATCTTAAATTAGTGAGGCAATTTGCTTATTGCTCACTTTAAGGGGATGAGTTCTCCTCCTTTCTAACTGGATTGTAGGGGGCTTTTCAATTTGATCATTGGATGGAGGCTTCCTCTTATTATCATCTTAGATTAATGAGACTTCAGCTTTGCTCACGTTAGAATGAGGTTCTCCTCTTATTCCTAATATGGCTGTAGGGGCACATTAGGGTCATTGACAGGACCTCTCCCCTCATCTCATCTTAGATTAACAAGGCCTTTGACTTTGCTCATGTTAGGATGAGGTTCTTCTCCTATTCCTAACGTGGCTATTTTTGTTGCACAATTATGTTTGGAAAGTTGTTTCTCACCATTGTAAATTTGTAACAGGGATCGGGGTGTTAAAGTAGAGGGATCTTATTGCAACCAAATCATTGATAATGGACCTATAGGTTTTTTGAGTTCCACGGTCGGGATAGATCAGCTCCTCCGAGCTCTTTCAGGTAATATATCCCGGGTTGGACGACTTTCTTGACTTCGTAGGGTCCTTCCTAATTTAGGGTGAGCTTTTCTTGGTTTTAGGGCTATGAAATAGCTACTCATCGAAGCACCAAGTCCTCCACTTCAAATACTTTATCCTTGACTCTGAAGTTGTAGTATCGGGCCACCCTTCATTTGTAAGCAGCCATCCAAACTTGGGCCTCCTCTTATTTTTCCTCCAGCAGGCTAAGGTTAGCTCTGAGGTCTTACAAATTGCATTGCTCATTGAAGGCCATGACTCGTGCCGATGGGAGTTTGAGCTCGACTGGGATAACCACCTCTATTTTGAAGGCCAAGGCAAATGGAGTTTCTCTAGTTGGCAGTCTTTGAGTAGTTCAGTACGTCCAAAGCACATGGTAGAGTTCGTCCACCCAAGTCTCTCTTGCTCTTTCAAGCCTCACCTTAATATCCTGCAATAAGGTCTTGTTGGTCACTTCTGCTTCACCATTTGCTTGTAGATAGACCACCAATTTGAAATTATGGGAGATGTTCAAGTCTTCACAGAACTCCGCAAACTTTGTCACAGCAAACTACTACCCATTATCTATTATAAGGGTCTGAGCCAGACCAAATCTATAAATAATTGACTTTCAAATGAAGTCCTATACTTTGGCTTCATAAATTTTTACTAGAGGTTTGGCTTCGACCTATTTGGTGAAGTAGTCGATCGCAACTAAGAGAAACTTTCATTGTCTAGATGCCATCGGGAAGGGTCCGAGTATTTCCATCTGCCATTGTGAAAATGGCCAAGGTGTGCTTAGTAGGGTAAGCTCGGAGGTCGGCTGCCTTTGTATACTCATATTCCTTTGGCAGCGGTCACATCTTTAAACATACTCGACAAAATCATGATGCATAGTTAGCTAATAATATCCTTATCGAAGTAACTTGTGAGATAGTGATCTGGCATCCAGATGGCTCCCATAGATTTCTTCATGCACTTCCCACAGTGCAAAGTTGGCTTCAGAAGATCGGAGATATTTTAAAAGTGGCAAGGAGTATGATCTCTTATATAGCTTACCCTCATACAAAATATGCCAGGAGGCTTGGTTTCTCAGTTTTTGAGCTTCTTTTAGATCATAGGGGAGTATCCTATCTTTGAGATAAGCGACCAATAGGTCAATCTAGTAGGGCTTATGGTCGATCTACATTGTAAACTGTGGCTCTTCTGTATTCGGGCATTTCAACACTTCAAAGTATACTTCTTTGGAAAGTTCATTGGGGGCAAGTGTAGCCAGCTTGGATAGGAGGTCGACTCTGGTATTCTCTTCCCTTGAAATTTGCTAAATGTTGAAGCCGTTGAAGGCTGAGGTCAGGCTCTTCACTTTCCTAAGATACTTTATCATACTTTCCTTCCGAGCTTCATAACTGCCATTGACTTATCCCACTACCAACTGTGAGTCATTATAAGCTTGGAGCCAGTCTGCCTCTAGTTCTTTTGCTATCTTCAACCTTGCTATCAGAGCTTCATATTCTATCCCATTGTTTGTTGTAGAAAACTCAAAGCATAGTGCATACTCAGTGATGACCCCTTCGAGATTGACCAGGATCAATCCAGCACCTGCACCAAAAGCATTGGAAGAGCCATCCATGTACAAGGCCTAAAAACCTTCAGGAAGGTTCGTTCTTTCTTCAGGAAAGCTCAGCGCAACCATGGAATGCTGGTCTCATTCTGCTCAGATTTGGTATCATCTGGGATCATTCATTCAACTATATAATCGGCCAGTATCTGAGCATTGATTGATGGCCGACGTTGATAGTTGATGTCAAACTCCATCAGCTCAATAGCCCACTTCATCATTCTTCTAGAAGCATCTGTTCAATGAAGAACTTTCTTGATCAGTTGGTCGGCGAGGAGCATTATGGTATGCCCCTAGAAGTAGGGTCGAAGTCTCCTGGCTGTAATCAAAAAAGCGAAGTCACTTTTTCCAATTTAGTATACCTGATCTCTGCATCTCTTAAGACTCGACTCATGTAATAGATCGACCGTTGCACTTTTGCCTCTTCCTTAACTAGGACCGTAGGAGAGGCCACCAGGTATAGGAATAATTCTTCTCTAGGCTTGAGCTTTGCCAATAGTGGGGGCAAACCGAGGTAGTTCTTGAGTTGTTCGAATGCCTATTGGCACTCTGCCATCTAACAGAAGTTCTTTGGTTGCTTGAAAACCTGGAAAAAAGGAATACATCGCTCAACCGACTTTGAGACAAAGTGGTTTAAGGATGCCACCTTTTCGATTAAGCGTTGGACTTTCTTCATTGACTTCAGGATGGTCATCTTCTGGATGGCATGGATCTTTTCTGGGTTAGCTTCAATCCTCCGTCTTGAGACCATAAACCCCAATAATTTTTTTGAGGTCACTCCGAAGGCGCATTTAGTTGGATTCAACTTCATCTTATATGTTCAAAGGGCATTGAAGGTTTCTTTAAGGTCGGCAATGTGATTGGACGAGGTCCGACTCTTGACAAGCATATCATCTACATAAACTTCTAGGTTGCGGCCGATCTGCTTCTTGAAGATCTTATTAACTAGGTATTGATAGGTTGCGCCTACATTTTTAAGCCCAAAGGGTATGACCCTATAATAATAAAGACCACGGTCAGTAATAAAAGTAGTTTTCTCCTCGTCCTTTGGTGCCATTCGGATTTGATTGTAACCAGAGAAAGCATCCATGAAGGTGAGGAGCTTGTGATCCGAGGTTGTGTCCACCAACCGATCAATTCTGGATAGGGGATAGCTATCCTTTGGGCAGGCCTTGTTCAGCTTCTTGAAGTCAATACACATTCTCCACTTATCGTTGGCCTTCCTGACTAGGACCACATTGGAGACCCAACTTGGATAGTAGACTTCTCGAATGAACCCGACATTGAGGAACTTATCCACTTCCTCCTCTATTGCCTTCTGCCTTTTTGGTGGATGGCTCCAAATTTTCTCTTTCACTGGTCTATACTTAGGATCGACGACCAACCGATGTTTCATGACTTCGGTATCAATTTCTGGCATGTCTGCTGGGATCCAAGCGAAGACATCAGCATTCTTCCGTAAGAAGGAAATGAGCTGCTCTTGGACTTCATCTCCCAAGTTGGAGCTGATCTACACTGTATGCTCTATGCTTCCATCATTCAGAGAAATGATTACAAGATCTTCCATGGGCTCACCCAGTTCCTCAATAAGGTCATCGCGATCATCCAGCCCATCAACTGGGCAAGAAGAAGGATGGCTTCTTTTTTGTAAGGTGATGGAGTAGCAGTGCCTAGCCAAAGCTTGATCTCTCCTAATCTCTCCTATCCCACTGCCTATTGGGAACTTTATTTTCAAGTAATAGGTCAATACCACGGCCCGGAGTGCATTCAGATCAGGTCGACCAAGAATGGCATTGTAGGCAAACGGGATCTTTACTACCAAAAAGTCGACCTATGCTTTGGCCTATTTCGGGTATTGCCCTACAACCATAGAGAGCATTATTATTTCTTCGACTTGCACAGCATCGCCAGTGAAGCCCACTAGTGGAGAGTTCATAGGTCCCAGATGGTTATTGGGTATAGACATTTTAGAGAAAGCATCGTAAAATAAAATATCGGTGGAGCTTCCATTATCTACCAGAATGTGACGTACATCATAGTCAGCAATGTTTAAAAAGATTACAACCATGTTGTTATGCGAGAACTAGACCCCTTACGCATCTTCATTGGTGAAAGTGATGGGCTTCCAGTCCTCCATCTCTTCATTGGCTCCGCTGGCCTCCTTCCATCAAAGTCACCCAGAGATGGTATTGATGATGCCGAGGGATGGCCGACCTCCTGATTGCTCCTCCCTCCTCAATAGCTCTAGTTGCGACAGCGCCCTTGGCCGATCTTTCCTCACCTCTAATTGGTATCTTAAAAATCGACCCAACTGACCCCACCTGATGAGCACCTCGATCTCATCCTGGAGCTAAATGCATTCATCAGTATTGTGATCATGGTCACGATGATAGAGGCAAAACTTGTTGGGATTGTACTTATCGGGATGAGAGCGCATTCTTTTCGACCTCGATAATTGCTCCCTAATTTCTATTAGCACCTAGATTTTTGGAGTATTGAGGGGAGCGTAGTTGTGAAACCTTTTGAGGGGGGAGCCCCGCCCTGCCCTTCTATCAGGACTTCTTTGTCTCCAAGCCTGGAAAGGAGTTCGAACTCGCTTGCGCTCGGGGGGAGTTTTGGAGCGCGGTCGAGCTTCGCTCAATTTTTCTTCAGTAGTGGGTGTACTTGATTCACTTGTCTACCGCTCTCTGACGGCTTCACTATCCTTGGCCTTAAAGGCCTCTTCTGCTCGGGCATAACCTTCAGCCTGAGCTAGTATATCAGCAAAATTCCTAGGATATTTCTTCTTTAGGAAGAATAGTAGATCATTCTTTTAAAGGCCATCCTTCAGTGTGGCCATAGTGACAGACTGGTCCAAACTATGGACCTCTAGTGTAGTAGTGTTGAGCCGAATGACATAGGCCCGAATGGACTCCCCCTTTTTCTATTTAATATTAATGAGGGAGTCCGAACCTCACCGAGGATGCCGACTGCTGATGAAATGAGCCGTTAACTGGTGGTTCATCTGATCGAAGGAGAATATGGTACCCGATTTAAGGGTCGAGTATCAGTTTCTGGCTGCTTCCTTCAAAGTGGATGGGAAAGCTCAATACATAATGGTGTTTGGCATGCCATAGAGCAGTATCATTATCCGTAAAGCCTCTAGATAGTCGACTAGATCAATAGTCCCATCATAGCTCTCGAACTGGGGGAGCTTGAAGTTCGGTGGGATAGGTTCCTATATAATTTTTTTAAAGAAAGAAGGATCAGTGCAAATATCATTGTCGTGGGAGGAGGGAGCATGGTAGAGTTCTTCGATTCGTCGATTCATTTTCTATAGTTTTTGGTCTAAGAGATACTCACAGTCATGGATCTCCAAAGTCATCTGGTTGAATGGGGGTAGAGTTTTCCTAGGGGTTGAGTCATGATCAGAGCAAGGGCTCTCTGTCCTCTGCTTCACCTTTTTGGAGGTCATCGGCCAACTTGCGAAAGTCGATCATCTCCAGACTGGGTCCTGGAGTTTGGAAGAAGCCCACTCTAGCTGAATCGATGCCGAGGGCTACTGCTGTATGGCCTGCACTGCTTTAATAAGACTACAAACCTACTGGATCAGTAGGTTGAACTGCTCTGCATCCACCATTGCAGCTGGTGGAGCTCGAGATGCAGGAGATGAAATAGGGGCGGGCAGATCTGGATGAGATCTGACCATGGAAGTGGTTGACCGTTAGGTTGAATCCTTCTTGGGAGGCATCTTTATTAGAAAAAAAACTATGAATTAGAAGAAGAAAAATCTCTACTGGACACTCCTTTAAGAATAAGAGAACCTCAAGAATGAGAGGAGGCCCTTCCTCTAGCGTCAATCCTGTTGATGCAAAATCGGATTATCAGCAAAATCGAGACTAGAGTTGGAGAAGATGAGGTCACCATTGGTGACCTACAAAATAAGTCTCATCCTAAGTCAGGGGTGGTGGCTCCGGCAAGATCCTTCGATGATCAAGTCAGCTCTTTTGATCAACAAAAATGGAGTGCTCAAAGAGATTTTAGCAGAATTTTTAGAAAAAAATCAAGAGCTTCAAGAAAGAAAGCATATCTAAAGGGTCTCTTATATAAGTAGAGCCCATAATAAACTGATGGTGATAGCCATAACCATCTGATAGTGGGCCGTTCAGGCCACGTGGAGTTTATTATGGAGAGTGGTGTCCGTTGTCGAGACTTGCCAGTTGAGAGTGATGTCCGTTGGAGATTAATGATCAAAGTTCAAATGGAGTTGCACTGGTGGTGAAGAGCTTCAAGTCACGATGGTTCGAGAGAAGTTCAGGCACCTTTAGGATTGCCTGCATGTAGGTTGGCTTGTATTGTATTGGGAGCCAAACTTGCACAGGTAATGAGGTCCTTTTGGGTGACTGCAAGGGGCTCGACTAAAAGAAATTTCCCTCATCGATTGGTGGAATTCGGCTATAAAGAGTGCGTAAGGCCTATGACCAGAGGAGTTCAAAAGAAGATCCAATCTATAGAGAAGCCCAGCTGAAGGAGAAGTCTGGTAGGAGTTTGACTACTGAAGGAGTTCGACTGAAGGAGAAGTTTGACTAGCAAAGAGGTTCGAAAGGAGTTCGACTGGCAAAGAGGTTCGAAAGGAGTTTGACAGGCGAAGAGGTCTGGAAGGAGTTTGACTAGTGAAGAGGTCCGAAAGGAGGTCGACTGACGGAGAGGAGTCCAAGAGGAATTTCACTGGCCCCCAAGCTAGCCAGGCTAAACTACCCAAGAGGCCGCTCTCATTATTCAAGTTCATCCAAAGAGGATCCAATGATAGGAGGGTGATCGAGATTGCTCCGAGACTAGATATTTGGTCGAACTTCGATGGGAGCAGATTTATCCCCAATAAGAATCCATAGAATTAATCAAATGAACATTGATGGTATGATGTGAGAAAAGTTTAGATTTTACCCAAAAGCTTCATCCATCCATTTTTATTTTCAAGGCATCTATCAAAAAATTTTCTCTTTTTATTCCATTGGATCCTTGGTGTACCTGTAAAATCATTTACTAGATTTTGGTACCAAGTCATCTTGGGTCTATGGATGTTAGAGCTTGTGGTTCCTTTTGGAACCCATACATGTTTGACTAAAGTATGGCCAATTTTCTTAATATTACATTCAAAAATTTTATGGCCTACTTTATTATATTTGAAACATATAATTGAATGATTTTTAGATGAAGCTTTGCTAAACATATTCTTCACAAATTTTTATTTTCTTAATGGATTATACCCAATTCCAGCTTTATTGGAAACAACCTTTTGATTATTCAAAATTGATTGAAGCTTTTGAGATCTAAGTGTAAACTTTTCAAGCGTGGATTTTAAATTTTAAATTTTTTTCTTAGTTTCATATTTTCTTTCAAAAAAGATTTTTCAGATTTCAAAAGCTTTTCTTTTTCTTTAATCAAGAATTTTTTAGATTTTGCAAGATTTTTCTTTTTCTTAGTTAAAGTTTTAACTTGTTTCAAGAAATCTTTCTTTTCTTTGGCCATATTTTTTATGTCTTTCATAAGATCTTCTTTTTCACATAAGACTTTATTTTTCTATTCAGTCAAAGTAAGATTGGATTTTTTAAGCTCTTTATTTTTTAGTCTTAGTTTTTTGTATTCATCCATTAAATTTTTAAAGGCTTCAAATAACTCATCAAAAGTAAAATCGAAAGAGTTATTAATGTTTATCTCATCATCATTAGACATGAGGTAAGGATTTGCAATACATTCTTCCTCTTTATCCGTCAAGCATAATTGGTCTACTTTTTGCTCTTCTCTTTCATCTTCCTTTTCTTTGCTTTGCTCCCCCTTAATTGAAGCTTTCTTCTTCCTTTGTTTCTTTTTCTTATTTTTCTTTCCATCCTCATGAGCCATGAGGTATATGTTGGGGTGAGCTTTCTTTTCTTCTTGGAAGCTTGAATCCTCTTTTTGATTTGCACCCTCATAAGTTCTTTCCAATTTCTTCCATACATGTTTTGCTGAAATACATAAAGAAATTACATTAAATATATTTAACTCCAAGGAACAATAAAGTATATTCATGGCCTTAGCATTAAGTTGGACCATTTCTTTATCATGCTCTTTCAATACATTGGTCGTGTGTTAGTCATCTATTATAATCTTCCATAATTTATAATCATATACTTGTATGAAGATTTTTATCCTAGCTTTCCAATAGATATAATTATATCCATTAAAAACTGGAGGTCTATCTATAGAATATCCTTCATTAAATAAAGATGCCATTTGGGTTGCCATTGATCTTTTGCCCTAGATGGTTAGGTCAATAATCAATAACAAAGCACCTGCTCTGATACCAATTGTTGCCCAAAGGTAGCAACCCAAGAGGGGGAGTGAATTGGATTCTTATAAAATTTTAACCAAATTTACTTTCTAAATAAGTATGTGCTTTGATTTTAACCAAAGTGGTGTAATGAAATGTATGCAATATAAGCAGCGGAGTTAAGATAACAAAATCAAACTATGAAAATAAAGCAAGAATTATAAGCATGCAAAGTATGCAAAGAAAAAGAAGAAAGGAGCACAACACAAACACACAAAAATTTGTAGTGTTTGGTGCAACCCGCACCTATGTCCATTCTCCAAGCTTCTATTGGAATTTCTACTATAATCTACTCTTGATGATAGTATGTTTGTTTTTCATGCTCACAAACAAACCTAATTGATTTTCATGGGAGCACCAACCAAAATCTAACAATGTTAGTTTTCCTAATTCACTAACAACATAGTTGATTTTTTGAGCTCACCAACCAAAATCTATAATATCTAATTTTGGACTTGGATGGGCCTAATTCTCAAGTTTCTTTTTCCCAAAGAAACTTGTAAAGAAATTAAAATTACAAATGAAAGTTTTAGCATAGTATAAAAAATAGAGTTTAAGCTCTTTTAAATTCTAAAGAAAAAGACAATGATGCGCTCGATTGAAGCTTGGATTTTCTTTAAATTATACTTGAGAGGATGTGAAAGATGTTGGAGAAGCTTGCTTTGAATGCTCACTGAAATCTATGCACAATTTTTCTTTCTTTTCTCTTTTCTTTGGATATTCAATGTTCCTCACTGAAACTAATAGAAATTCTCTTTAAATCCCTTTTTTTCTTGCTTTCCAATTGATTTTTCATCTTTAAATACCTTTAGAGATGGTTGGAGTAAAAGTTCTAGCCATTGGAAGCTCTGAAATAACCATTAGGATCGAAAAATAGTCAGTACAAAACTATCCATTGAAGGTTGTCCGCACAAAACAAGACCTCTTAATTTTTTAAGAGACCTCTCATCAGATTTCAAGATCTCTCGATTCTGAATCGAGATGTCTCACCAAAACCGTGAGATCTCTCAAGAATCCTACGAGACCTCTCGCTCTCAGAGTGTAGAAACTAAGTTTCTATCTTCTGAGATCAACACATCTCAAGTTCAACTCGAGACCTCTCAAAATCATGCCAAAACTACGTTTGGGCATGTCAGTCTACTCGAGAGCTCTCAAAAAAATTTCAAGACTTCTCAAAAACTACTCTAAGGCTATTTTAAAAAATTTTTGCTTCCAATCAAGAAGATTTGATTTTTATTTGAATTCCACTTTATGTCTTTTTTATTTTGGTTAAAAAGCTTCCTTTCTTCTGATCTTTAGAAGCTTAAGAAAAATCTTTTCTTTAAAGATCTTGACTTGATGAATTTTTGTAGATCTTTTCTTGAAATGATTCTTCAATTTAAAAATCTGAAAAGTCCTACATCCACTCATGAAATACATGATTAAGTACTCAAACACATAAAGTTTGGCAATCATCAAAATCAATCATCGAGATAACAATATTGATATACTCTTGAAGTGATACCATTTGAGATAAATTTAAATAATTTTATACTATTTTTAAACTTAATTAAGTAATATTTCTTATAATAAAAAAATTTTAAATTTAAATAAAAATATTTTTTAATTACTTGTCATACTCTTTTGATCTTCTTGATATTTGTTCTTATTATATACATCCTTTTGTAAACATCCTTTAAATTTAATAAAAAAAAACTTTTGAAAATTTTGTTGTCTTCTTAACTGAATGCTATGTTTGATTAATATTTGAATTTATTAATGCTTAGTTCACTCAATTGATGCTTATACCTTTAAATTTTGTTTAATTTTAAAATGACTTTATTTGCAAAAGTAAGGGATAGAAAATATTAACGAAGAAATGATCATTTAATTGAAAAAGCATTTAAAATTAAAAATATATTTTAAATTTAAAAAAATTAAATTTAGTGGTTAAATTCATGTTAAATGTGCTTGATTATGAAAAATAGGAGTGATATTATCTAGCTTTGATTAAAAATTCTAAGAAAAATGAACATTGATTGCACTATACTTTTGAGCTTTAATATGTTTATTCCATTTGATTTATATGCTTTTGATTGTCAATTCATTTTTGATAACTATTTGAAGTGAAAAATGAATTTAAAACATATTCTTATTCCACATAAAATGATTTTGATACATTCTTCTACAAATATAATATTGATTTTGAAGCTTATTTATAAATGTAATACAGAATTTTTTATGTGCCAAAATTTTTAACTTGATTTGCGTGATCATTCTTGGCAAATGATTGGAGTTAAATTAAATTTATAGCATATTTCTTCTCAAAAATGAATTTCAAAACTTAATTTTGAAATCTATTTGAAAATTCAAATTTGATACAAAACATCTGACGTGCATTGCAAAATTCTTATGAATTATTTCTTTTGAAATAATTTTTACTCAAAGCAATAAATTTGATAATATGAATTTTATCCATTTTGATATTATTTCTTTACTTTGCTAAATACATACTTGATACATATTTTTTTTGAACTTAATTGACCAAAATTTTTTAAGAAAAGAAAAAATTGAATATTAAAGTATATATTATGCTTGATTTTGTATTTAAATCTTTTGAAAAGCTCTATTCTTCTTAAAGCTTAAAGTGCATACCTGAAAATTTAATCAAAGATCACATTCATTCAAAAAAGGGAAGAGCCTTCTGAAATTAAAATAATTTTTTAAAACTTATTTTGAGTTAAAGGATAAATTTTTAAAAGAAAGCTGAATCATTTAGATTAATTTTCTAAACTTGATATAATTCTAGCTTTAATACATTCGTATAAAGTAATTTTGATGATTATTTCTTATTTCTTCTCATGCACTTTTTAATGCTAACGAAAAGAGGAAGAAAATGCATGAATGTCAATATTAATTGAAAAGAAAATATATAACAATGTAACAAGTAAGGATCACTTAATCTCATACAAATCAAAAGAGCACACATTAAGGGAGAGCATTGTTAATACATTGTATATATCATTGGAAATTTGAGCACTCTTAAATTTGAGCAAGTCATATTCTTTCATTCATTGATACATGGTACATATATCCCTTGCACTCTTTTCATGAATTGCTTAATGTTTTGTCATCATCAAAAAGGATGAGATTGTTGACCCCCTAAGTGATTTTGATGATGACCAAATATTAAAGCAAATGATTACTAATATATTTTATTTCAACTATTCAAATGTTAGAAGAAAAAAATTTCTTTGATCAAAACAAAGATAACATGAAGTCCAATTCAAATGAAAATCAAATTTGTTTGATTGGTAGCAAAAATTCCTTCAAAATAGCCTTAAAGTAATCTTCTAGAGGTCTCAGAATCTTTTCGAGAGCTCTCGTGAGGTCTGGCATGCCCAAATAAGCTTCTGGCATGGTTTCAAGAGATCTTGAGTTAATCTCAAGAGCTCTTGATCTCAGAAGATTGAAACATAGTTTCTACACTCTGAGAGCGAGAGGTCTCATAGAATTCTCAAGAGGCCTCATGGTTTCAACGAGAGCTCTCATTCAAAATCAAGAGCTCTCAGTCTCAGGTGAATCATTTTTTCTAAAAAGTTATTTTTTGAGCGACTGAAGGCGAGAAGTCTCTTGGCCAAACTGAGAGATCTTGAAATCGGGCAAGATGTCTTGAGAAAATTTGAGAGGTCTCAAAATGTGCGGACAACCTTCAACGGATAGTTCTTCAATGGTTATTTTTCGACCCTAATGGCTATTTCAGAGCTCTCAATGGCTAGAACTCTTCCTCCAACCATCTCTAAAGGTCCTTAAAGGTGGAGAATCAATTAAAAAGCAAGATTAAGGGATTTAGAGAGAGGAATCATTTTCAAATCTAAGGTATTCTATTGCACATCAATAAAGGAGAAAAGAGAGGGATTTTGCTGTAATTTCTGTAATGATCGATTCATTGGAGATTAGAAGATCTGGAACCAACAACCAAAGATCTCTAACCAAAAGAAGACAACTGCCCTGAAGAATAGACACCAAGAGATGGGCGGTAAATCTAACGAGAGGAATAGGGTTTCAAGGATAAAAGAAATTTTTGTATTCTCTTCTCATCCAAAAAACATTATATATACAAAGTATATATAAACACTCTGAGTCAACATGACTCAGTCCTAAAAAACTTTCCTAGACTACTCATATAAGAAAGCACTCAACCAAGCCCATGACTTGTATGCTCTCATCCTTAAGACTAAAGATCCAGCCCTATACATAAGTTAGCCACCTTAAGACCTCTCAACTCAGGCCTTAAAATTTCTTGGATTAGATCCAATCCAAGACCAAACAAAGAAATCCATGCATCTCTGCCTATCTATTCGAGCTGGCTTGACGAACACTCAAGCCGACTCGATCGCCTATCGAGCCATAGATTTTTGAAAACACATTCTCTACTTGTCTGAGAGAGCTAGCTCGATTTTGGCCCAAGCTGGCTCGATCTCATCCTGAGCTGGCTCGACCTATATCCGAGCCAACTCGATAGTATATCAGTCCTCCTCTATTGATTGATACAACTTCAGTCGATCCAAGCCTCTAGGAGCCGCCACCTTGGCACCTTCATGATCTCCCAAGCCTTGGGAGAACCATCCTTGCTCTTTCAATCTCCATCTTGGTATCCCAAGGCTTGGAGCAACTCCTTTCTATCCATCAAATGCATCAGCGCCACACATCTATGAAAGCTATCCCATAGAAGAACCATTGTCAGTACATCAGCTGGATTCTTCTTGGTATGAACCTTTACCAGCTCCACCTCACCATCCTCCATGAGCTCTCTGATCCGATGGTACCTGATGTCGATGTGCTTTATCCTTGCATGATAGACTAAATTCTGAGTAAGTAACAGTGCACTCTGGCTATCGCAGTGTACCTTAATGGCCTTATGAGCAAGACCCATCTCCAATGCAAATCCCTTCAATCATAAAGCCTTTTTTGTAGCTTCTATAATATCGATGTACTTTGCCTCAATGGTGGATAAGGCCGTGATGGGTTGCAAGCATGATCTCCATGAAATGAGACCTTCATTTGAGCAAAACATAAATCCTATTATGAAACATTAGGTGTCCACATCTCCACCAAAATCAGCATCCACGAACCCTTCTATTAGCCCCTAAGCTTTTTTTGACATGTTGGAGCAATCCTCAACACCACCTAACTGTTCATAGGTGATACCTACTCCAACTATACCCGCCAAATACCTGAAGATGTTCTTTAGTGCTTGCTAGTGCTCCCTGTTAGGTTGCATCATGAATCTGGTCACCTGACTCACTACATGGGCTATGTCCAGCCTACAACACACTATGGTGTACATCAAACTTCCCACACCAGCAGCATATGGGACTTTCTCCATATCGAGAATCTCCTCAGTTTATGGTGACATAGTCTTCGAAAGTCTAAAATTACTGGTAAGTGGCAGCGCTATCAATTTAGCTTCTTTCATCCCAGATTTTTTTAAGACCTTTCAAATGTAACCACCCTGAGATAAATGCAACACCTTCTTATCCCGATCTCTGAGAATTTTCATGCCAAATATCTTCCTCGTAGGTCCGAAATTCTTCATCTCAAACTCCCAAGATAATGTAGCCATCAGTTCTTGCACAACTTTCTTATTCTTGCATGCTATTAGCATATCAACTACATATAAGAGTAAGAACATTTTAGACCCATCCTTTAAAGATTGTGTTAGATATATGTACCCTAGAAGCCAAAATTGGCTGACACTTGTAATACACTTCTAGGGGCAAAATTATAATTTTGACTATAATCAATAAAATGGGTTATTTTCTATCACATATGTGTATTTAGTGTCTGTGATACATCCTTTGAGTTAATGGTAATGATAATTCATATTTTCAAGAGTTGAAAATTTAAGACATGAATAATCATTATTAACTCATAAAATGCTCTCGACCATAGGATCATCACGAGGATGGTGATTGATCCAGAAGGTTGGTGTACAATCGCTTCTCTTTAGTAGATGAGTCTTGAGTCTACGGTGTGGAGACACTGGAGCAAGAGTACAGGTACTCATTAGAGAACGAGGGCACTGAGCGTGACCACCTCGAGTAGTCATTAGGAAGTCTACCTTCTCGTCAATGACTGACTCGATGCTGCAGTGGTGTGTCTGGTTCTTTGACCTGAGATGCATCGGTAGTTCACCTTGAGGGTGTTATAGTTTGACTACACCATAACTCGGTCTCCTAGCCATATGGAACCCTGAGGTGTATGTTGGCTATAGCATGTTCATTGTAGGAACTGGATTGCATCAAGATGGAATCTATCTACCTCGGTGGTAGAGGAGCAGCCCTATGATGATCATGAGAATCAAGTCCAGAAGCCCATGGCCATGGCAGAGTGAAATAATAGAAAGAGTTTCTATTTAGATTTTCACATCGGACTTGAATCGAATGATTACATCATATGACAGAAACTAGGGTTTGACGAGTTCACCTTAACCCTAATCTGATCGGGGCTCAAGATAGAAGAACTTAATCACATAGGTAGCTGCACCAAGAGGTTCGCATTCAGCTCTGATGGGTTGCCACCATATACTGCTAGGTGTCACTGGTGGATTTTGGAAGCAATTAGAATGATTTAGATGATCGATCATTCTAGCTGTTCGAATCAGAAGAGTTCTGATCCATCGAAAGGAGTTTCGATGATGTCGATGATAGAGATCATGACATATCCCATTACCATACAGAACTGAACCTAACTGGGTCACACAAATAAGGGTTTGAATCTGGTGATCATCAATTGAACTGATCTAGTTCAATTGATCTGAATGAGATTCAATTAGGTTCAAGAAAATCGTGCTAGCACTCGATTGAACCTAACGTTCTTCTTTTACTATCATAAATAGTTGTCCTGACTGAGCCAAAGGAGTTTGTGCTCGATCAGAGGCCTTCACTTGGTCTGACTGGAGCTGTCCAGGTCAGAAAAAGGTTGTCTTATTTTGTAAGATAATACCTACCATTTTTGGTCACCTGCCATTTCTCATCCTTTGACTTTGGTCAAAAGTTGACCTTTGACTGGTCAAATGTTGACCATTGATACTTTGACTTCTATCCACATGTCATGCACCTATTGGAGAGCTGGTGGGGGCTTGTCCCCCTGCCAGAACCTGGCAAGGAGGAGGGCGCACGCCACCCTTGGCGTGTGCCCAAGCTGGAGGCGCCCAGGAGTCCCTGTTGGATAGGGACTCCATCTCCTTTTTGGATTTCGATTAGACTTCTCCTAAGAACCAAGTTTGACTGGTCTTAGGTGCCATCTAAGGAGGAATCCAAGGGACTCTATTCCCACCAATCAGATTTAGATCTGATTTCACAAAGAGTTGTGATTGGTTGGGAAGAAGAGGAGTTGGATCACGCATAGTCTATAAATAAGACCCTGCGCCCAACTCAAAAAGCAATTGAATTCCCACGCCCCAAGGCTGCCTCTCTCTTCCTCCTCCATGCCAAGCCCATCTTCTCCCTCTCCTCTCCATGTCCAAAGTAGTTTGGGATCCAAGTTGGTGCAATCCAGATGAGAGAAAGGCGATAGAAAGCTAGAAGGCTGCGCTGCTGCAAAGGACAACTGCTGATCTTCGAAAGGTGTTTTGAAGATCCTCCAAATCAGATTCAGATCTAATTTTTGGAGATGTGATAGAGAAGAAGAGGATCTCTAGATCCAGCCTGAGTGGATACCGGTAGAGGCCAGGCACTTGCGTGGCTAGATCCAGAACCTTCCGCTGCTTACAGGATCATCAACGGGTAATAGGATTACCCTACATCAAGGTAAATTAAATTTGATTTAATTTATCTAGATTTTATTTTATTATTAAAATAATAAAAATTAGATCTAAAACATTCCAAATCTAATCTGGATCAAAGAAAAATTTTTTTGAAATATATCTCTTGATCCGATCAGATCTGAACGAACCTGGTCCGAAAAATCAGGATTTTTCTTCAACTGGTATCAGAGCCAAGGTTCTAAAATATTTAGATCTAATTTTAAATTTATTTTAATTAAAAAATAAGTAATTTTAGATGTCACATGAGATGTGATCAGATCTGAAATCAGAAAAAATTAAAATTAAATGATTTGGATCTAAGATTAGAAAATATGCATGACTAGTTCTAAAATAGAATAGTTCTATAGAATAGTCTTGCATGTTTTTAATTTAATTTGATTAAATCATATTTTAGATCTATTTATTTACTATTTTTTGATATTATAATTATTATAATAACATCTAAAAAATAGTAAATAAAAATTATTTAATTTTAACATCATATGAGATATGATTGATGCATGTCTAGACTAGTTGTAGAATAGTTCTACATAGTTATCTAGATTAGAGTTTATTTTGATAAGATCAATTTAAATCTAATTTTTTAGATTATTATGAGATAATTTAGATCTAAAAAATATGCATGATTCGATACATGAGATGTATGCAAAATATGCCATGATTAGATCTAATTTGTATATGAGAGATATATGATATAGATCTAAAACTATTTTGTAGTATTGCACATGTTCCTGATTAAGGCGTTCCTCTTGGCCGTCCGGTCATAAGAATGAAGAAGGATTTAAAGGCCCTCTCCTCCCATCCGATGGGGTGTTCTTATGATGTGTAGGGGTGCTGCACGTTCGTCCTTAATCAGAAATCCAAAACTTACTTTCTGCAAAACCCTAGATCCTGAAACCCTAGGATTTATTGTGCATATTTTGTTTATGAACCCTACTTAATTAAGAAATTAAGATTATGGAATATTAATTAGGTCTAAAATTAAGAATTTCAGATCTAAGACATATTCATAATACTGGGTTCGGGCTTGGGTAGCTCAATTAGGTCTAAGCGGTTGATCAAACCGAATCAAGAGTTGGTTAGATGGGATCAACAATGCTTAAATTGACCAGCCTAATAGGATTAAGTCTGGGTCAAGATCGAGTCACGATCAAGCAAGACCTAATTAGGCTCAGAGGTTAGAGTCTGGATTGTAGGCTAACCCAATTGGTTCTGACTCAACAATTTGGTGTCTAAGGTAAGTTTGGCACATACGACCGACTGGTTTTTAATTGGAAGCTACTCGACCTGAATGCATTCTTGTACGAGTTAATGGCATATCCCTTCCACCGGTCTCACTTACCTGGCCATATCTGTTGACACAGTTCTGATCTGAGGTGGTCAATAATCCGAGCTAACCCATGCCACTAGGTTAGTCATAATTGTTATGACTATGACAAGTCTAGTTTAATGAGACCTGAATCAATTCTCCCTAAGAAAAGATTAAGTCTGAGGTCTTCCACCATTGTAGATGTGCGGGCCCTTCCCGGGTTTGATTGTTCTCGGCTGGATACAGTGGCTCAGTTGCACCGGAAAGATGCAACCATGTCTATTAGGCATTGGATGCTATGGGCTGGAGGATGAGTTGGGCTCAATATTTCGGATACGGTGAGAGACTCAATTAGGAATCCAGTCTGTGCAAATGGTGGGTCTGACTTAACTAAGGAGTGGATCAATATTTTGGATACGGTGAGATTCATGAATTAGAGACCAAGTTTGGGTGCTCCATGATTAGAGAATCATTGAACAAGAGTTGTTCACTCATTGGCTAACCCATCACCAATAACTGTTAGGTGAGGTGATGAGTCAGTTGGTGAGACCGCACCACCCACTAGAAATCATTAATCATGGAGATTTTTGCATCTCTACAGAGGAAGTGTAGGGATCCGAGAAAATAGTGGAAGCTAATTTGTTTAAAAATAAAATCTCTAAATAAATTGGTCAAGTCATAATTACAGTATCTAACTAGAATCTTTGACTCTCTACAGGAAAATATGTCTGCGTCCAACCCATTAGCACGTATCCTGGACACACATAGACTGACCGGACCCAATTATAAAGATTGGCTCAGGAACTACAAAATTATTTTGGGTTCCAAGAAGTTAACCCATGTATTGGACCAGGATCCCTCCCACCTTACCAGCCCGTCCATCCACTGAACAGAGAGCGTCTCTGAAAAAATGGATAGACGAAGATAATAAGGCCAGATATTACATGTTGGGCTCGATGTCTGATGAGCTCCAGCGCCAACATGAAGATATCGGGACTGCTCGCCAAATGTTGGCTCACCTGCAGGAGATGTTTGGTGAACAGAGTCGCGCAGCCAAGTATCAAGTCACGAAATGACTTTTTAAGGCTAAGATGCGTGATGGGCAGTCAGTCCAAGATCACTGTCTGATGATGATCAAGGACTTGGAAGAGCTTGAGAAGCTCGGTGTGAAGTTAGACTTGGATCTGCAGAACGATATTATTCTGCAATCCTTGACTGATGCATATGGGCAATTCATCATGAATTACCACATGCATAAACTTCAAAATTTCCTTGGCCGAATTAATGAATATGCTGGTCACCGCTGAGCTTTCTATGAAAGGTTCTAAAGGCTCAGTTCTTGCTATGGAATGGACTTCTTCCAAAAGAAAGTCTTATGAAAAGAAAAAGAAGTCTGCAAAAAAGCAGAAGGTGGAAGAAGGAAAGAAGAAGAAGGCAGAGCCGAAGAAGAAGGCCGATGTCAAAGGAAAGTGTTTCCATTGCAACAGCGACGGCCACTTGGAAGCGAAACTGCCCTACTTACCTGGCCACCCTGAAGAACAAGAAGGAAGGTCCTTCTGGAGGTATGCTCGTTATTGAGTCTAACCTTATGATTTCTTCTGCATCCAGTTGGGTGCTTGACTCTGGTTCTAGTGCTCATCTGTGCACTTCCATGCAGGGTCTTGAGGATAGCAGGAGGCTGAGGGATGGAGACATGATCCTATGCATCGATAATGGAGCAAGAGTTGCTGCAATGGTGGTGGGAACATACCCTCTTCGATTACCATCTGGTTTAGACTTAGTTTTGAAAGACTGTTATTATGTGCCTGCAGCTAGCAGGAATTTGATTTCTATTTCATGCTTAGCACTAGAAGGCTATGTGATTACCTTCTTTAAGGACCATTGTAACATTCTTTATGAAAGAAATAAAATTGCAAATGGTTTCCTTATTAACGGTCTTTATCAGCTACATATTGATGTACCTGTTCTAACTATCGAGCAAAACGTGAATGCCAAACGACCTAGGGATAGTCCAAATGATAGGTATCTATGGCACCTGAGATTAGGTCATATAGCAGAAGATAGGATCAACAAATTGGAGAAAAATGGGCTATTGAGTCCATTGACTTTTGAGTCATATCCAACTTGTGAATCTTGTCTTCAAGGCAAAATGACTAAACTCCCTTTTGTTGGACATGGGGAAAGGGCCACAGATCTCCTTGCCCTAGTACATACTGATGTGTGCGGCCCATTTGATGTGCCGGCTAGAGGCAATTTTGTCTACTTCATTACCTTTACCGATGATCTGTCTAGGTATGGGTATGTGTATCTTATGAGACACAAGTCTGAAGCTTTTGAAAAGTTCAAAGAATTCAGACATGAAGTAGAAAAACAAACTGGAAAAACCCATTAAGGTTCTTCGATCAGATCGAGGAGGTGAATACCTTAGCCAGAAATTCCTAGACTATCTCAAGAAAAATGGCATAGTCTCTCAATGGACTCCACCAGGAACACCTCAACTCAACGGGATTTCAGAATGGAGAAATCGGACTCTATTGGATATGGTCCGATCCATGATGAGCTTCACAGACCTCCCTGATTTTCTTTGGGGACACTCATTGTTAACTTCAATTTATCTACTGAATAGGGTTCCCTCTAAAACCATTCCTACCACACCGTATGAGATATGGCATGGTAAGAAACCAAGTCTGAGTCATCTCAGAATTTGGGGTTGTCCGGCTCATGTCAAAAGACAACAAGCGGACAAGTTAGAGTTTAGGTCCTTCAGAGCTCGATTCATAGGATATCCTAAAGAGTCATTAGGATACTATTTCTACATTCCAGAAGACCACAATGTGATTGTGAGTCGACATGCCATCTTTCTTGAAAAATAGTTTATTCAAGATAGCGGCATTGGAAAGCAGATTAAGCTTGATGAGAAAGTCTCACAAGTACAATGAGCTAAGGACCAATTGGAACCAAATCAGGTTGAGCCAATAAGAACACTACCTCCTCCACCTCGTAGATCGGAAAGAGTTTTCCGTCCTCCTGAAAGATACTTAGGTATTATTTCAGAGAAAGTAGAGAAATGTTCCTCATAGGTAATGGTGCTCATGGTGATGATCCCAAAACCTACAATGAGGCGATATCAGATATCGACTCTGAGAAATGGCTAGAGGCAATGCAGTCAGAAATTGACTCGATGCACTCAAACCAAGTCTGGACCTTGGTAGATCCACCAGAAGGTATAGTACCTATTGGGTGTAAATGGATCTTCAAGAGAAAGATTGGTGCAGATGGAATGTGGAGACATTCAAGGCTAGACTAGTGGCAAAAGGTTATAGTCAATGCAAAGGCATTGACTATCAGGATACCTTTTCTCCAGTGGCTATGCTAAAATCCATCCGCACATTGCTTGCCATTGCAGCCTATTTCGATTATGAAATATGGCAAATGGACGTGAAAAACGGCATTCTTGAATGGATATCTTGAGGAAGATATCTATATGGAACAGCCGCTAGGTTTCACATCCAGTGATACTGATCACAAGGTTTGCAAGCTGCAAAGGTCCATATATGGACTTAAGCAAGCATCTCGGAGCTGGAACACTCGTTTCAATGATGTGATCAAAAAGTTTGGTTTCATCAAAAATGAAGAGGAACCGTGTGTCTTCAAAAAAGGTCAGTGGGAGCGCTGTTGTCTTCCTCGTATTGTACGTGGATGACATCCTCCTTATTGGAAATGATATTCCCATGTTGACGATAGTCAAAATATGGTTGTCCAAGGAATTCTCCATGAAAGACCTAGGTGAAGCATCCTTTATTCTAGGAATTAAGGTCTATAGGGATAGACCGAATAGGATGCTAGGACTTTCACAGAAGATGTACATAGAGAAAGTACTAAAGAGGTTTAGTATGGAAAACTCTAAGAGGGGATTAATACCCTTCAGACATGGTATTCATCTTTCCAAGAAGATGTGCCCTAGCACACCTGAGGAAATAGAATGCATGAGCAAGATCCCTTATGCTTCTGCAATAGGGAGCCTCATGTATGCCATGCTATGTACACGACCTGATATAGCCCATGCTGTGAGTGTCACAAGCAGATATCAGTCAAATCCAGGTGAAGAACACTGGACTTCTATGAAATGTATCCTTAAGTACTTAAGAAGAACTAAGGATATGATGTTGGTCTTTGGTAATGGAGAACTCCAAGTCCAGGGATACACAGACTCGGATTTCATGTCCGATGTAGATGATCGAAAGTCGACATCTGGGAGTCTATTTGTGTGCAATGGTGGTGCTGTCAGCTGGAAGAGTTTTAAACAAACCGTGATAGCAGATTCCACCATGGAAGCAGAATATATCGCTGCATCAGAGACTACGAAGGAAGCATTCTGGTACAAAAAGTTTGCTGCAAAAATTATTGTAATGCCATCAGATGGCATTCCTCTATACTGCGACAACAATGGGGCCATAGCCCTTGCTAAGGAGCCGAGGTCTTACCAAAAATGCAGGCACATTGAGCGGCGATACCACCTCATCCGCGATTACCTTGGAAAGGGTTACGTCGAGGTCAAGAGAGTCGACTCCACAGACAATGTGGCAGACCCGCTTACAAAGCCATTGGGCCAGCAGAAGATCGAAGCCCACCTTGAGAAGATGGGACTTAGACTTGTAGCCAATTGGCTTTAGGACAAGTGGGAGATTGTTAGATATATGTGCCCTAGAAGCCAGAATTGGCTGACACTTGTAATACACTTCTAGGGGCAAAATTATAATTTTGACTATAATCAATAAAATGGATTATTTTCTATCACATATGTGTATTTAGTGTCTGTGATACATCCTTTGAGTTAATGGTAATGATAATTCATATTTTCAAGAGTTGAAAATTTAAGACATGAATAATCATTATTAACTCATAAAATGCTCCCGACCATAGGATCATCACGAGGATGGTGATTGATCCGGAAGGTTGGTGTACAATCGCTTCTCTTTAGTAGATGAGTCTTGAGTCTACGGTGTGGAGACACTGGAGCGAGAGTACAGGTACTCGTTAGAGAACGAGGGCACTGAGCGTGACCACCTCGAGTAGTCATTAGGAAGTCTACCTTCTCGTCAATGACTGACTCGATGCTGCAGTGGTGTGTCTGGTTCTTTGACCTGAGGTGCATCGGCAGTTCACCTTGAGGGTGTTATAGTTTGACTACACCATTACTCGATCTCCTAGCCATATGGAACCCTGAGGTGTATGTTGGCTATAGCATGTTCATTGTAGGAACTGGATTGCATCAAGATGGAATCTATCTACCTCGGTGGTAGAGGAGCAGCCCTATGATGATCATGAGAATCAAGTCCAGAAGTCCATGGCCATGGCAGAGTGAAATAATAGAAAGAGTTTCTATTTAGATTTTCACATTGGACTTGAATCGAATGATTACATCATATGACAGAGACTAGGGTTTGACGAGTTCACCTTAACCCTAATCTGATCGGGGCTCAAGATAGAAGAACTTAATCACACAGGTAGCTGCACCAAGAGGTTCGCATTCAGCTCTGATGGGTTGCCACCATATACTGCTAGGTGTCACTGGTGGATTTTGGGAGCAATTAGAATGATTTAGATGATCGATCATTCTAGCTGTTCGAATCAGAAGAGTTTTGATCCATCGAAAGGAGTTTCGATGATGTCGATGATAGAGATCATGACATATCCCATTACCATATAGAACTTGAACCTAACTGGGTCACACAAACAAGGTTTGAATCTGGTGATCATCAATTGAACTGATCCAGTTCAATTGATCTGAATGAGATTCAATTAGGTTCAAGGAAATCATGCTAGCACTCGATTGAACCTAACGTTCTTCTTTTACTATCATAAATAGTTGTCCTGACTGAGCCAAAGGAGTTTGTGCTCGATCATAGACCTTCACTTGGTCTGACTGGAGACTGTCCAGGTCAGAAAAGGGTTGTCTTATTTTGTAAGATAATACCTACCATTTTTGGTCACCTGCCATTTCTCGTCCTTTGACTTTGGTCAAAAGTTGACTTTTGACTGGTCAAATGTTGACCATTGACACTTTGACTTCTGTCCACGTATCATACATCTATTGGTGAGCTGGTGGAGGCTTGTCCCCCTACCAGAACCTGGCAAGGAGGAGGGCGCACGCCACCCTTGGCATGTGCCCAAGCTGGAGGTGCCCAGGAGTTCCTGTTGGATAGGGACTCCATCTCCTTTTTGGATTTCAATTAGACTTCTCCTAAGAATCAAGTTTGACCGATCTTTGATTCCATCTAAGGAGGAATCTAAGGGACTCTATTCCCACCAATCAGATTTAGATCGGATTTCACAAAGAGTTGTGATTGGTTGGGAAGAAGAGGAGTTGGATCAAGCATAGTCTATAAATAAGACCCTGCACCCAACTCAAAAAGCAATGAATTCCCCATGCCCTAAGACTGCCACTCTCTTCCTCCTCCATGCCAAGCCCATCTTCTCCCTCTCCTCTCCATGCCCAAAGTAGTTTGGGATCCAAGTTGGTGCAATCCAAACGAGAGAAAGGCGACAGAAAGCTAGAAAGCTGTGCTGCTGCAAAGGACAACTACTGATCTTCGAAAGGTGTTTTGAAGATCCTCCAAATCAGATTCACATCTGATTTTTGGAGACATGATAGAGAAGAAGAGGATCTCCAGATCCAACTCGAGTGGATACTGGTAGAGGTCAGGCACTTGCATGGCTAGATCCAGAACCTTCCACTGCTTATAGGATCATCAACGGGTAATAGGATTATCCTACATCAAGGTAAATTAAATTTGATATAATTTATCTAGATTTTATTTTTATTATTAGAATAATAAGAATCAGATCAAAAACATTCTAGATCTGATTTGGATCAAAGATAAAAATTTTTGAAATATATCTCTTGATCCGATCAGATCTGAACGAACCTAGTCTGGAAAATCAGGATTTTCCTTCAGATTGAACATACACACAAGGATCAAATTCACACCTAGAAAGATCAATGCTCCTCACGAAGGTATCGAAGCAGTTATACCACTGCCTTGGTGACTGCTTCAGCCCATATAATGACTTCTATTGCAAACATACCTTCTCTTTTGTTTTAGGCTCTTTAAACCCTGGTGGCTGCTGCATGTAGGTGCTCTCCTCCAAATGTCCATGAAGAAATGCCATCTTAACGACCATCTGCTCCAACTCCAAGTCCTAAGCTACAATGATGCTCAGCAGCATCCTGATAGATGTATGCCTGATGACTGAAAAGAAAACTTTGTTGAAACCGATTACTTCTTTCTGGGAGTACCCTTTGGCCACCAATCTTGCTTTGTACTTAATATCTCTCTACTCTGAAGGCTCCTCTTTGCATTAGAAAATCTATTTGCATCCAACGGGTTTCTTCCCCTATGGTAGTTGCACCAAATGCCACATCTAATTCTTTTGGAGAGACTGCATTTCCTCAGCCATAGCTTGAATCTATCTATCTCTATCTTGGCTCTCTATAGCCTCCTCATAGGTGTAGGGGTCTCCATTCTCTATCACTAGGACATATGACATCGAATCTTCAAAGCCATATCGATCTAGCTGTCGCACGTTCCTTTTTGCTTTATGCAGTGCAACGCCGATGTCGGTCCTTGATCCAACATGCGCTTGTTGGTCTTCCTGGCTTCTAATCCCTATTTTAGTTCTCTCCACTTATGAAGATTTCTTTGAAGAATCCTCCACCAGAAACTCAAGTCCTCTCAGTGCACCTGCAAGTGGCAAAATAGAACAAGAGATTAGTTGTCTAGTGCTGCCTTGCTACATCATTTATTGCTCCTACTGTCCTTCCATGCCACCTCACCTATGTAGAACTGAGTTTTCATCAAAGGCCACATCCCTACTGATGATGACCTTCTTTTGCAAGGGATCCCATAGCTGGTATCCCTTAACACATCGCGGATATCCTAAGAACACCATCTTTTTTGCCCTGGCATTCAATTTGCTCTGCACACCAGCACCGATGTGCACGAATGTCGTGCACCCAAACATCCTTAGATGGTTCAGGTTTGTACTCCTTCTAGACCATTTTTTCTCTCTAATTCCTCCATCTAACCTGGTGTGAGGTGACCGATTCACTAGATAGTAGGCTGCATCCACTGAATCTACCCAAAACACCTTAGGAAGCCCTACCTGCAACCTCATGCATCTTGCTTTCTCCATAAGGATTCTACTCATTCTCTCAGCCATCCCATTTTGCTGAGGATTCTCCTTCATTGAGAAGTATCTTTCAATGCCACACTCCTCACAAAAAACTTGAAACTCCTTACTGGTGTACTCTCTGCCGTTATCAGACCGCAAACACTTTATACTTCTACCCTGTTCCTTCTCCAACTCGATCTTCCAAACTTTTAATTTGGTGAAGACTTCTGATTTCTTCCTTATAAAGTAGACCCAAAATTTTCTAGAGAAATCATCTATTAGGGTCATGAAGTATCTTGCTCCATTTCTAGCTGAAATTGAAGCCGGTCCCCACACATCTATGTGAACTAGATCCAGTGGAGCTGCCATGCAGGCTGTGCTGATCGCAAATTGAACTCTCCTCTATTTATCCATCTGGCATGGCTCACAAAGCTCAGAAACTCCTCCACCTAGATTAGAGATCAGTCTCTTTTTGCACAGCTCCTTTAGCCCTCTATCTCCCATATGGCCCAAACGATAATGCCACAATCGATAAGTCCCCTGCTGATCCTGCATTGCTGCTGCTATATCGGATCCTTCGATCACCATAGATTCCTCCATCTTGTAGAGATTATTTTCTAGCCTTCTATCTCTTATCACTATCAAGGCTCCATTGGAGATATTCGATACTTCACTCCAAGCATGACTGCTAAAGCTGTAATCGCTCCACTTCAGATTGCCCAATTATACAAGGTTCTTCTTTAGCTCCGAGATATGGTTCAAATTTATGAGAGTCTGCACCATCCCATCAAACATCCTCACCCTAATTGTTCCAATACCAACGACCTTACAAGGGTGATCATCCCTAAGTGTCACACTCCTCCCATCGATCTCAGTGTATATATAAAACCAAGACCAGTTTGGAGTATAGTTATGCGAACAGGTTGAATTTAGGATCCAAACTTCTGTGCTTTGCCTGTGACCATCCGACACCACCAAGAGGTCATCCTCTACCTCCTGATCTGCAACTATACTTAGAGAATTTGATCCTCCATTTTCTCTCTTTTAATTCTTCAACTGTGGGCAATCACGATGAAAATGTCCAATCTCGTTGCACTTGTAATACTTTACTTATTTTCTACCTTTTCAGGACTTTGATCACCCCCTTGATTTTTCTCTTATCCTTCCTCTTTCAGATCTCTCTCCTACAGTCAAACCCTCCTAGAGAATGCCATCCTTGGTCATATTCTCTCTCTGCTCATTTGTGCATAGCCCGAGATAATGTCTTGATAGTATAGTGTCTCTTTCTGATAGAGCAGTATTATGACCAGCTGATCATAGAAAGGGGGCAATGAACAAAGTAATAGCAACGATTTATCTTCCTCCTCCATCTTTACCCCAATATTTAGTAATTCATTGCTCACTTGATCAAATAATTGTATATGATTGAGAACATCTCCACCTTCAACCATGCGAAGGCTATACAGCCTCTTCTTTAACATAAGTTTGTTGCACATGTTCTTTTTTATGTAAAGATCCTGCAACTTTGACTAAAGTCCTTTAGGGATTTTCTCTTCCAGCATCGAATAGAGGGCCGAGTCTACCAAACATCCTCTAATCATAGAACATGCCCATTTCTCCATCAATATCCATTATCGATCTGTCATCCCTTCTAGTCTATTCTCCAAACTTGATCTAATTCATGTTGTACAAAGAGATCCTCTACATGAACTTTCTGTTGGGAATATGCGCTCTTCCCACACGATCGGCATGGCCGTTGGTGATCAACCAAGCAATAAAGAAGAACTGCCCAGAGATTACTGTGGAAGCACAATCAAACAATTCAAGGAATAGAGAAGAAGAGAAGAAGAGATTTCTGGGAGAAAAGAGCTTTTATTAAGTATACCTCAGCCTCTACAACTTTGAGCTATTTTCAGTATATATACTTTACAAAGGATAAAACCAAGCTCATAGAAAAACTTTTCAAACCCAAACAACCTACATACTCAAAATAATAACCCATGAAAACTGAGCCGGCCTAGTTTCAGACTGAGCTGGCTAACCTACGATTGGGTTGGCTCAGTCCCAAACTAACTGAGCCAACCTAGTTATGTACAGGACTGAGTCGACCTAGTTGTGTATCATGCCTATAGTTTCGAAAATACTGCTTTCTATCTGAATTTTTCTCTGAGACTTAGTCGACCCAGTCCTGGACTGAGTCGGCCCAATTTCCAACTTAGCCGGCTCAGTCTCAGGGTGAGCTAGCCTAGTTTCTGAACTTTACTAGGAGAGCTGATTTCTCGTCCGGCTCGCTCACATCTTTCCATGACCTATCTCCTCATATTTTCAAGACTTGAGAGTGCCATTTCTGAGCTCACATTCTCTACCTTGGTGCTTTCAAGTCTTTGTGAACTCATCTCTTCTCAACAAACCCATCCATGCCACACATCTCTGAAAGCTGTCTCTTGAGAGTACCTTCGTGAGTGCATCAGACTGATTCTCCTTGGTATGGATCTTCATCAGTTTCACTTCACCTTCCTCCACCAGCTCTCTGATCCTATGGTACCTCACATCTATATGCTTTAGCACGTATGATAAACTGAATTCTATGCCAACAGCAGAGCACTCTGACTATCACTGAATAGTGTAACCTTACTTTGCTCCACCCCTAACTCATCAATCAGCCTCCTAAGCTAAAGAACTTTCTTTGCAACCTTTGTTATCCCAATGTACTCAACCTCTGTGATAGATAAGATCATGATTGGCTGAAGGATTAATCTCCAAGACATCGGTCCACCATATACGCAGAAGAGATATCCAGTAGTAGACCTCCTTGTATCAAGATCACCAGCATAATTTGTATCAACAAATCCTTCTAGAGGACCTGAATCTTCACACATCTTCATAGATTATTCTCCAAATCCTCCCATCTGCCCACCAAATACCAAACCATAATCCCTTATTCCATGCAGATATCTTAATATCCATTTCAATGCTTTCCAATGTTTCCTCTCAGGATTAGCCATGTATCTACTAACCATGCTCACTGCATGTACTATCTGATCTACAACACACCATAGTGTACATCACACTACCTACCGCATTTGCATAAGGGATTTATTCCATGTACTCTATCCTTTTCTGATTGGGGGCTTTGTAACTTGGAGAGAGATATATGGCTCGGTAATGGCATCTCTATAGGTTTGGCCTTCTCCATTCCAAACCTCTTCAAAACTTTTTGGACATACTTTTCTTGTGACAAATGGAGCACTCTTTTGCACCTATCTCTACAAATATCTATTCCAAGAATTTTATTAGCTGAACCCAAATCCTTCATCTCAAACTCAGATTATAATATCCTTTTTAACCTTTTCACAATATCTATGCTTCTACTGGCTATGAGCATATCATCTATATATAGTAATAGGTACAGAGCATCCTTCTCATCTACATTCTTGACGTAGACACAGCAATCATGTTCATGTTAGATGTGTGCCATAGAAGCCAGATTGGCTGACACTTATTAAATACTTTCTCAAGATATTTTTATAATTTTGATTTAAAATTAATTAAAAAATTATTTATTCTATCCTATTGTGTATTAAAGTATCTGTGATACATCCATTGAGTTAATAGGCATCATAACACATATTCTCAAGAGTTGAGAATTTAAGGCATGTGTTATCATAATTAACTCATAAATTACCTCCGATTGTAGGATCATCATGAGGATGGTGATAGATCTGAAAGATTGATGTACGATCATTTTCTTAGGATAGATGAGTCTTGAGTTTATGGTGTGGAGATATCGAAGTAAGAGTATAGCTACTTGTTAGAGAACGAGGACACTGAGCATGACCACCTCGAGCATTCATAAGGAAGTCTACCTTCTCATCGATGACTAGCTCGATGCTACAGCGTGTGTCTAGTTCTTTGATCTGAGGTGCATCAGTAGTTCACCTTGAGGGTGTTATAATTTGACTACACCATAACTCGATCTCCTAGCCATTCAAAATTCTGAGATGTATGTTGGCTATAGCATGTTCATTGTAGAAATTGGATCACACCAAGATGGGATCTATCAACTTCGGTAGAGGAGTAGTCCTATGATGATCATAAGATTGAGTCCTAAAACCCATGGCCATTGTAGTGTGAAATAATAAAAAGAAGTTTCTATTAGGGTTTCATATCAGACTCGAATCGAATGACTCATTCATATGATGGGTGTTGGTTTGATGAGTTCACCTTAACCCTAATCCCGTCGGGGCTCATGACAGAAGAACCCAATCACGTAGGTAGCTGCACCAAGAGGTTCGCTATTCAGCTTTGATGGGTTACCACCATATACTGCTCGATGTCACTAGTAGATTTTGGGATCAATTAGAATTATCTTGATGATCGACGATTCTAATTGGGTGAATCGAAAGAGGTCTAGTCCATCGAAAGGTATTTCGATGATGGAGATCATGACATGTCCTATCACCATACAGAACTGAACCTAATTGGATCACACAAATAAGGGTTTGGATTTAGATATCATCAATTGGGCTAACCCAGTTTGACTGATTTGGATTAGATCTAATTAGATTCAAGAAAATCATGCTAGCACACGATTGAGCCTAACATTCCCTTTCTGTGGTCTTTTTGGATCATCTCGATTGAGCCAAATTGAATTTGGCTTTCCAAGGAGCCTTGTATAGGTTTATCCTAGTCTGACTAAAACTTATACAGATCAAAAAAGTATTGTCCTAACCTGATCTAGGCTTGTCCTAATCCATCGGATGGAAACAGGACAAGACCTACTAATTTGTTAAACTATTTGAACAAAGCTTATCCAAAAACTCTATAGGGATTTATCTTGATCTGGCTAGATCTTGTCCTGGTCTAATCAAGACTTATCCTAAATCCCATAAGATGAGAACAAGACAAGAGTTGTCTTTGCCATATTAGGGTTTGTCCTAAAATCATGGGATAAAATTTGGACAAGCCTCTCCCAAAAATTCTAGATGGATTTTTCTTGATCTGATTGAATCAAGTCTTGGTCTGATCAAAACTTGTTCTAACTTGAATAGGACTTGACATAAATCTACTGGATGGAACTTGAAAAGGTTTTATTTTAATCCCATAAAATGGAAAAAGGATAAGGATCAAATGTTGACCCAGATGCAGGCAAGAAAGGGAGAGGGGCGTGCGCCCCCTGGAGACTATCTAGGGGCACACGTCCCCTTAGGATTTTCATGAGAAAGAGAGGGCCTCATCCCCCTCTTTTATCGTGCAACCATATGATAATATGGAGACCCCCTTTCAAAATTGTTTTGACTGGGTCAAATGTTTGAATAAGTTTAAACTCTTGGGAGATAAGAGTTGTGTGCCAACTTCATCTTATCCCAAGTAATTTCATGCCATTTCCCTTTATTTTTATGCAACAAAAATCTAAAAATGGGGTGTGGGGCATGAAGATCATGGAGGAGTCCTTTTGCATGTTAAACTTTGACCTATTCAAAGTTATAAGCAAAGGGACTCTTGACTAGGTCTATAAATAGGGCCCTGCACAAGCTGTTGTGCATCATGATTTCTCTACGACGAAGCCCTATCAAAATATTTATCTCCACACCTCTTTCATCTGATCCTCTTTCTCTTCTCCATGCCTAGGAGTTGGGCAAAACCTACGAGCAATGATCAAGTCCCGTTGGCACAAAGATCAGCGAGAGATGATGGTGTTCGTAAGAGGAACGCGCAGCCTTTGGAGTTTGTTTTGAAGGTTCTACGGAAAGACATTAGATCTGATCTTTGAAGATTAGATCTAGAAGAAGGAGACTTTCAAATCTGACCTAAGTACATATCGATATAGGTTGGGTGCGTGTGCAGCTCAATCAGAATCTCGGATCAGTCGTCAGATCATCACAATGGATAAACGATTTATCCGATCAGGTTATAACTATTATCATTATTTTTATTTTTATTTTATTTTTAATTTTAGATCAATCTAATTAGATCTAAGAACTCTCAAATCTAATCAGATCATAGAAAAATTTTAAAAATTATTCTACTACAAATCTGATCCGATCAGATGCATCCAGTGGTAGGAAAATCCATTTTTTCCTTCAACTGGTATTAAAGCCAGGTTGCTACTTCTAGATCTATCATTAGATTGATCTAAAATTATTTTTTATAATCTAATTATTTGATTTTTAGATGTTACATAAGATGTAATCAGATCTAAAATCAAAAATTTCATGTTTTAAATATATATGTTTGGCATAAACAATGCATGCTCTAATCTAGATCTGCTATTCTATATGATGATAGTTTTCAAATATATTTTAGATTAGATCTAATTTAGTTTTTTATGATTTGATCATTTAAGTTTTAGATGTTACATTAGATATAATTAGATCTAAAATATAAGGTCTAATTTAAAATTTTAATATATGTGATATAAGCAGCATATGTCTAGACTAGATCTCTAGTTTAATCTCATAATCTAGATCAAAAATTTTATGAAATGTTCATTTAATTTTTTGAAGATTATATGATTAGATTAGTTAAATTTTAGATATTATATATGATATAATTAGATCTGAAAGCTTGAGATGCATTTAAAATTTTCATATGTATGACATATGCAATGCATGTCTAGACTAGTTATATAGATCTATGCCATGAGTAGTCTAGATTAAAATTTTTTATGATGAGATCATTTAAAATTTTACTTTCAGATATTACATCAGATGTAAATAGATCTGAAACATAAATTTAAATGTTAAATTTGATACATGAGATGTATGCAAAGCATGTATAGATTAGATCTTAGAACATATAATAGTTATATGCTTTAGATCTAATAGTTTTGTAGTATAGTTCATATTTTTGATTAAGGCATTCTCCTTAGCTATCCGATCATAAGATTAAGAAGGATTTAAAGGTTCTCTTGTTCCATTCGATAGGGTGCTCTTATGGCATGTAGAAATGCTGCATTTGTCCTTAATTAGAAATCTAAAACTTACTTTTCTGCAAAACTCTAGATTCTGAAATCCTAGGATTTCTATGCATGTTTTATTATTGAACCCTTGAACTTAATTGAGAATTAAGTTTATGAAATTGATTAGATCTGAAAAATTATGAATTTTTATATCTAAGACACCTTCATAAATCATGGGTTCAGATGTGAGTAGCTCAATTAGGTCTAGCGGTTGATCAAATCGAATCAAGAGTTAGTTAGGTGGGATCAAGAGTGCTTAGATTTGACCAGTCTAATAGGATTAAATCTAGGTCAAGGTCGACTCATGGTCACATGTGGTCAATCAAGTTAAGACCTAATTTGGCTCCACGATTCAAGCCTGAATTGTAAGCTAACCCGATCAGTTCTAGTCAAACAAGTCAGTGTCTAAGGTAAGTATGGCAAATACGACCAGTGGTCTATAATTGGGAGCTACTCGATTTGAATATGTTCATGATGAATTAATGGCCCTTCCACTGATCTCACTTACCTAGCCAATTGAGTCAACCCAGTTCTGGTTTGAGGTGGCTAATGATTCGACCTAACCTATGCCACTAGATTAGTCATAAATGTTATGACTAGTTAAGTCTAAGAGATCAAATCAAATCTCGCTAAGAAAATATTAAGTCCTAGGTCTTCCACCATTGTAGATGTGTGGGCCCTTCCCGGGGTTGATTATTCTCGACTGGATATAGTGGTTTAGTTGCACCGAGAAGATGCAACCATATCTATTAGGCATTGGATGCTATGGGTTGGAAGATGGTTTGGACTCAATATTTTGGATACACTAAGGAATCCAATCAGAAATCCAATTTATGCAAATGGTGGGTTTGGCTTAACTAGGGAGTGGAGCAATATTCTGGGCATGGTGAGCTTCATGAATTAGAGACCAAGTTTCGGTGCATCATGTTTAGAGAAATATTGGACAAGAGTTGTCCATTCATCGGTTGACCCATCACCAATAACTATTAGGTGAGATGGTGAGCCAGTCGGTGGGACCGCACCACCCACTAGAAATTAATGATCATGAAGATTTTCACATATCTACCAAGGGAGTGTAGGATCCAAAAAAATAGTGGGAGCCTAATTTATTTAAAAATGAAGCTCCTAAATAAATTGGTTGAGTCAAATTATAAGTCTAACTAGAAATTTTGAGTCTCTACAGAAAAATGTCTGCATCAAAATCCCTAGCCTGAATCCTAGATATCCAAAAGTTGACCAGACCAATTTACATGGATTGGCTAAAGAACTTCAAAATTATTTTGGATTCGAAATGGCTGACCTATGTATTGGACTAGGACCTCCCCTTTACCAGCCCGTCCGACCGCTGATTAGAGAACGTCTCATGAGAAGTGGTCTAACAATCATAACAAAGTAAGGTGCCACATGTTGGGCTCAATGTTAGATGAATTACAGCACCAATATGAAGACATCAGAACTGCTCGCCAAACGTTGATGCACCTGCAAAAGTTGTTTGATGAATAGAGTCACGCAATGCACTATCAAGTCTTGAAGAGACTTTTTAATGTGCAAATGCATGATGGATAGTTGATCCAAGATTATTGCTTGGTAATGGTTAAGGACCTAAAGAGCTTGAGAAGCTCAGAGTCTTGATGGTCAAGGAACTATAGATTGATGTGATCCTGCAGTCCTTGATTGATTCGTATGGGTAGTTCATTATGAACTTCCATATGAATAAGCTCCAGTGCATCTTGGCTGAGTCAATAAATATGCTAGTTACTATTGAGCAAACTTTGAAGGGTTCAAAGGGCTTAGTTCTAGCTATGGAGTAGACTTTTTCCAAGAGAAAATCTTTTAGAAAGAAGAAGAAGTCTATGAAGAAGTAGAAAATAGAAAAAGAAAAGAAGGGCTAGTCGAAGAAGAAGGCCACGGAGAAGGAAAAGTATTTCCATTGCAACTCCGATGGCCATTGGAAGCAAAACTGTCCTGCATACCTAGCCAGCCTGAAGAACAAGCAGGAAGAAGGACTTTCTGAAGGAATGCTCGTCATTGAGTCTGTCGAGAAAAATGTAAGTGCCATAGGATCAAAATGATCTAAAGATAGTGTTAATGAAAGGTACCTATGGCACCTTAGGTTAGGTCATATAGCTGAAGACAGGATCAACAAATTGGAGAAATCCGGACTAATGGGTCTGTTGACTTTCGAGTCATATCTGATTTGTGAATCATGTCTTTAAGGCAAAATGACCAAGCTTTCTTTTATGGGAAATGGGAAAGGGCCACAAACCTACTTTCCCTGGTACATATAGATGTGTGTGGTCCATTCGATGTACCGACCAAAGATAATTATGTCTACTTTATTATCTTTACAGATAATCTATCTCAATATGGGTATGTGTACTTGATATGACATAAGTCTAAAGTCATTGAAAAGTTCAAAAAATTTAGACATGAAGTAGAAAAGCAAATCAAAAAGCCTATTGAGGTTCTTTAATCAAAACGAGAAAGTGAATATCTTAGTCAAAAATTTCTGAACTATCTCAAGGACAATGGTATAGTCTCATAATGGACTTCGCTTGAAATATCTTAACTTAATAGGATTTCAAAACGAAGAAAATGGACCCTATTAGATATGGTCTATCCATGATGAGCTTCACAGATCTTCTAGAGTTTCTTTAGAAACATAGTTTAATAGGGTTCCATCTAAAACCGTTCCTACCACACCGTATGAGATATGGCATGGTAAGAAACCAAGTTTGAGTCATCTCAGAATTGGAGTTGTCAGATGGTGGATAAGTTAGAGTCTAGGTTTCTTAGAGCTTGATTTATTGGATATCCTAAAGAGTTATTAGGATATTACTTCTATCTTCTAAAAAACCACAAGATGATTGTGGGTTGATACTTCATTTTAGTTGAAAAATAGTTTGTTCAAGATGATCGTATCGAAAGATAGATTAGACTCGAGGAGAAAATCTCCAAACAGCAATGAGCCAAGGAACCTTAGAAATCAGTTAGTCTGAGCCGATCCATAATTCACTACCTCCTCCATCTTGTAGCTCAATTAGGATTTTCCATCATTTTGAAGGTACTTAGGTACTATTTTAGAGAATGTAGAGGAAATGTTCCTCATGGAAAATTGGTTCATGGTGATGATCCCAGAACCTATGATAAGGTGATATCAGATATCGACTTCGAGAAATGATTAGAGGCAATAAAGTTAGAAATTGACTCGATGCGCTCACGCCAAATCTGGATCTTGGTAGATCTACCTAAAGGTATAATACCTATTGGGTGTAAATGGATCTTCAAAAGAAAGATATGTGTAGATGGAAATGTAGAGATATTCAAGGCTAAGCTAGTGGAGAAAGGATATAAGGTTACCTTTTCATCAATGGCCACCATCCGCACATTACTTGCTATTACAGTATATTTTAATTATGAAATATGGTAGATGGATGTGATAACGGAGTTCATAATTGGATATCTTGAGGAAGATATTTATATGGAACAGCCGTTTGTTTTCACATTCGATGATGGTGATCACAAAGATCTGCAAGCTGCAAAGATTCATTTATGGACTCAAGCAAGCATCTCGGAGAGGAATGCTTGATGTAATCAAATTATTTAGTTCCATCAAGAATGAGGAGAAATCAAGTGTGTTCAAGAAGGTCAGTGGGAGCATTGTTTCTTTCTCATATTGTATGTGGACAACATCCTCCTGATTAGGAATCATATTCCCATGCTGACATAGATCAAAGTATGGTTATCTAAGAAATTTTCTATGATAGACCTACGTAAAGCATCCTTCTTCTTAAAGTCTATATGGATAGATTGAAGAGGATGCTGGGTCTCTCAAATAGAAGAGGTGCTGAAGAGGTTCAACATGGCGAACTCTAGGTTCAGGGGTATGCAGACTCAGACCTTATGTCCGATTAAGATGATCGAAAGTCGACGTCTAAAAGTTTGTTCCAATGCACTGGTGGTACTGTAAGTTGGAAGAGTTCCAAGAAGATGGTTTTATCTAATCCACGATTACCTCGAGAAGGATACATCGAGATTAAGGGAGTCGACTCCGTAGACCATGCGGCTGACCCGCTGACGAAGCCTTTAGGCCCGCAGAAGATCCAAGCCCATCTTGAGAAGATGGGACTTAGATTTATAGCCAATTGGCTTTAGGTCAAGTGAGAGTTTGTTAGATGTGTGCCCTAGAAGATAAATTGACTGACACTTGTTAAATACTTTCTAGGAGCATTTTTATAATTTTGACTTAAAATTAATTTAAAAGTTATTTATTCTATCATATTATGTATTAAAGTGTCTGTGATACATCCATTAAGTTAATAGGCATGATAATACATATTCTCAAGAGTTGAGAATTTAAGACATGTGTTATCATAATTAACTCATAAATTGCTCATGATCGTAGGATCTTCATGAGGATGGTGATAGATCCAGAAGATTGGTGTATGATCGCTTCCTTAAGATAGATGAGTCTTGAGTCTATAATGTGGAGACACCAGAGCGAGAGTACAGGTACTCATTAGATAATGAGGGCACTGAGCGTGACTACCTCGAGCAGTCATAAGGAAGCCTACCTTCTCGTCGATGATTAGCACAATGCTGCAGCATATTTCTGGTTCTTTGACCTGAGGTGCATCGATAATTCATCTTGAGGGTGTTATAGTTTGACTACACCATAACTCGATCTCCTAGCCATTCGGAATCCTAAGATGTATGTTGGCTATAGCATGTTCATTGTAGGAATTGGATTGCACCAAGATGGGATCTATCAACCTCGATAGAAGAGGAGTAGTCCTATGATGATCATAAGATTGAGTCCTAAAACCCATGGCCATGGTAGTGTAAAATAATAGAAAGGAGTTTCTATTAGGATTTCATATTGGACTCAAATCAAATGATTCATTCATATGATGGATGTTGGTTTGATGAGTTCACCTTAACCCTAATCCCATCGGGGCTTATGATAAAAGAACCCAATCACACCGGTAGCTACATTGAGAGATTTGCTATTCAGTTTTGATAGATTGACACCATATACTTTTAGGTGTCATTGATGGATTTTGGGATCAATTAGAATTATCTTGATGATCGACGATTCTAATTGGGTTAATCAAAAGAGTTCTAGTGCATCGAAAGGTATTTCGATGATGTCGATGATGGAGATCATGACATGTCCCATTACCATACAAAATTGAACCTAACTGGGTCACACAAATAAGGGTTTGAATCTAGATATCATCAATTGAGCTAACCCAGTTCGATTGATTTGGATTAGATCCAATTAGATTCAAGAAAATCATGCTAGCACACGATTGAGCCTAACATTCTCTTTCTGTAGTCTTTCTCGATTATCTCGATTGAGCCAAATTGAATTTGGCTTACCTAGGAGCCTTGTATAGGTTTATCCTAGTCTGACTGAAACTTGTATAGGTCAGAAAAGTATTGTTCTAACCTGATCTAGGCTTGTCCTAATCCATTGGATGGAAATAGGACAAGACCAGCTAGTTTGTAAAACTATTTGGATAAGGCTTACCCGAAAACTCTATAGAAATTTATCTTGATTTGACTAGACCTTGTACTGGCCTAATCAAAACTTGTCCTAAATTCCATAAGATGGGAACAAGATAAGAGTTGTCTTTGCCATATTAGGGTTTGTCCTAAAATCATGGGATGAAATTTGGACAAGCCTCTCCCAAAAATTCTAGATAGATTTTTCTTGATCTGACTGGACCGAGTTCTAGTCTGATCAAGATTTGTTCTAACTTGATTATAACTTGACATAAATCCATTAGATCGGACTTGAAAAGGTTTTATTTTAATCCCATAAGATGAGAAAAGGATAAGGGTCAAATGTTGACCCGAATGCAGGAAAGAAAGGGAGAGGGGCGTGCACCCCTAGAGACTATCTAGGGGAACATGTGGTGCGGACACTAGAGCCATCAGAAGTTGATAGTATAATTTAGATTCAATTTGGATTGAAGAAGCCATATCAGAATAACTCTACTTCAGTTATTTTGTTCTAGTCCTTTTGATTTAATCAATTAGTTCTTTTGATGCATTTAGTTTTGGGTCCATAGTACCATACTTGGGTTTATTTTGGATTGAGTCTTATTTGGAAAGAAACCATCATAAAGAAGCAAGCTTGGTCCACATCATCTTTGGAGCCACCACCCTCTACATGCCTAGGGAGGAAATACACACACCAGCATATGCCATGCCCATGGATCTTCATGCCAAGTTGTGCTAGGCATCAAGCACCCACATGGAGTTCCTTTTCTTCCCTAGGACTCCTTAAGAGTTCTTGATTTCTTACTTATTTTGTTAAAAGACTGATTTCTTTCCTATGGTTCCATAAAAGATGGATATGATATATTATTATATTTGGAAACCATACATAATGTTTTAGTTTTTTGTTTGGAGGGTTGATTTTTTCTTGTAAAGAAAATAGGATTCCTAAAGAAATAGGACCCCTAGGATCCTATATAAACCCATGTATCTTTCATGAATGATACAATGAATGAATCAATCAATTTACAATTTTCATAAATACTTATGTTGGTCGCTTTGAGAGGGAGAGGGTGTGAGACCCAAAATCGTCCCACGAGGGGAGGGTGTGAGGCCCACCTTTTTCTATCACTTTAATCTTCATTTTCTTGAGATTCAGTGTTCCTACGACCCTGATTCGTCTTCACCATCTACCTGCATAAGCCTATTCCACCAAAAGAAGATCTGTCTCCTCCAAGATTTTTGTCTATCATGCAGAGAGAGAAAGAGTGATCTATTATTCTATAGATCAAACGTTGACAAGGACCTTCGTTCCTTCTCAACTGACCTTTGATTTTTTTTACTTATTTTTTTTAGATCTGATGTTGGTAAAGATTCAGTTCTTTATCGATAGATCTACTTGGTTAAAAGATTAAGAGCCCTAATCAGAATAGTTTCTTAACTACCACAATTCAGATTCTTCTTATCTTTTTTTGGATTTCTTGTGGGCTTAATTTCTTGCTATCCTTCATTCCATTTATATTTTTTTTTTATAATTATTCATGAGCATATTTAATTTTTGCTATCTGTCTATTTACTTTATTATTGCTAGTTATTTATTGATCTCTAAAATGGCATTCATCAACATCATTTAGATTGATCGTGCTTTAGTTTTATGTCAATCAGTCACGCCTCCTGAGCAGAGTATAGGCAACTATACTGTTTGTCCTAGAAATAATGTGCCATGGTCAGACATGATTTGTTATTGATGAATGGAAGAAAGCTTTGTATTTTCTTTTCTTTTTTTTTTAGGCTGTCCAGCATAAATTTGGTATCAGAGCTGGATTGGTTAGGGCTTTAGTTTAAATTCTGCAATTTAAAATTTCTACAAGTTAAGTTTTCATAATTTAAATTTTGTAATTTACTTTTCAGTATTTTTTTTCTTTTTTACTGCATCTTATTCTTGCATCCTAGACTTGCATGACCACTAGATTAGGTATCCAGTACCAACACCCTACTTTCTCACCTAGCACCAACATGGATCCCAATACAGCAACCATCATTAATGCCTTGACTGAGAAGTTTGATGATATGAAAGATTTTATGAAAACCATGAGTGAAAGAATAACAGTACTAGAAGAAGCTAGGTAAAGACAATCTGAACCTGAGTCTCTCCAACTGCCTATAGGATAGAGAAGAAGGAACCTCGATCTAGATCGACCTACAGCAGCACGCCCCCATCATAACCAATTCGATCAGGATGAGCATGTCCTTAGGAATGTAAACATTGAAGCCCCAAGTTTTGATGGTTGTCTAGATCCGAGAGAGTACCTAGATTGAGAATCGGGCATGGACCACTATTTTGGATGGTACGAAATATTTGAAGCAAGAAAAGTTAGGTTTGCTAGGATGAAGTTGGTTAGGCAAGTCCGACTTTATTGGGAAAGTATTGAACATCTTCTCAACCAGAGAAGACGAGATCCGATAGAAACCTAGGATGAAATGAAGGAGAAACTTAGAAAAAAATATCTCCCCACCTCCTACCAATAAAGACTTTTAGATCAGTGGTAGAGACTTACTCAAGAAAATCATGAGATTTGATGAGTACCTCATGAGATGTGTTTAACTGAAGATAGGGTTGTTACCTTATCTAAATTTAGAGTTGGATTTTGAGAAGATATCCAGCGTGAGCTCTTTTTGTGAGAGGTAACTACATTAGAACAAGCTTATCAACTTGCCCTAGACTTTGAGAGATTTTCTAGGTATTCGACCATCCATCGTCTTGAACCTTGCCGAGTAACCCCTTCTAGATCGAGACCCAATAATACCCAGACTTCTAGTAATGGACCTCCTCCTACAAATCCTATTATGATAAAAGAAGATAAAGAAAAAAGAGTTGCAGGTGAGTTATCTAAGGAAAGTAGTTCTCGATCCCACTGCTTCAAGTGCCATGGTTATGGTCATTTTGCTGCACATTGTCCCAACCAATCATTATTTATGGAAGAATTAGAAGAAAAAACTCTAAAAAATATTAAGGAGGAAGTTTATGAAGCTGATCCAGACTTAGCCGAGCAGTTTGAGAGTATTGAGAAAATTCTAAGTTTTGTTGCACCAGAGTCAGACCTTAGGCTTGGAGACGTTAGGTATGTTCTAGCACAGACTAAGAAGAGTGAAAACTAGCGTAGGACTTCTATTTTTCATACCTTCATAAAATTTAGTGATAAAATTTGTAAGGTGATCATTGATAGCGGTAGCTATATCAACGCCATCCCCACCGACATGGTTAAGCGATTAGAATTAGCACCTATAGATCATCCCAGCCCATATCGTGTGTCTTGGATAGATTTCTTCTTTATTCCCATCAAACTTAGATGCCGTGTTCCCATCCAGCTCCATTCTTATCAGGATCATGTTTGGTGCGATGTCTTACCCATGAAAGTCGGAAGTATCATATTAGATCGGCCTTGGCTGTTTGACAATGATGTTATGATTTATGGTCAAACCAACTCCTGTAGTTTCACTCATAAGGGTAAGAAGATCACGATCAATCATTCCCCATCTAAGGCTACCAATAGAAAGATAGACGGTGGACCAAAAGAAAACATCAAAAAGAAAAACCTCCATCTGATAGGTGCTAAGGAATTAGATATGACCATGAGTAAAGGATCACCAGTTTGGATGATTGCTATGAGAGAAGTTCATGAGGACCCTAAGATAGATCAACCCAAGGAAGTAGTTCATAGATATCAACTTAGAAAATTAATAGACCTTATCCCACTGCCCATGCAAGCTAGAATTTTCAAATCTGTAGAGTCATTTGCACAGCATGTTAAGAGTTTACATAAAGAGATCAATAAAAAAATTAGTATTAGTAATAAAGTTTATAAATAGAATGTAGATTCTCAATGACGTGCCCAAGAGTTTGTGGAAGGAGACTCTGAGATGATTCGAATAAGGCCTGAACGATTTCCACTAGGAACAATCAAGAAGTTACATGCTCGAGGAGTAGGTCCATTTAAGATTTTAAAGAAGATCGAATCAAATGCGTATGTTGTGGACTTACCTTCTGATTTTGGGATTAGCTCTACTTTTAACATTTCAGATCTCATTACCTATAAAGAGCCAACTTGGATATCTAGTGAGCCATCTGAGCCTGAACCAACCTTTGAGAGAAAGCTTATTTCTGAATGTCCATCGGTCAAAATGTCAAAGCACAATCAGATTGAGAGAATTTTGCACGAGCAGATCATCTCCACCCAGAGTCGAGGCTATCAGCAATACTTAGTTAGATGGCAAGGTCGACCGGAGTCCAAGGATACTTGGGTCACTCGAGAAGAGCTGCAGTGTATTGATCCCGATTTGCTTGAACGTCACTAGAGCAAAATCGACCCCCACTCGATAAGATCGAGTTCTCCCCACCCCGAGAGAATTGGAGCGGACACTAGAGCCATCAGAAGTCGACAACATAGTTTAGATTCAATTTGGATTAACGAAGCCATATCAGAATAACTCTACTTCAGTTATTTTATTCTAGTCCTTTTGATTTAATCAATTAGTTCTTTTCATGCATTTAGTTTTGGGTCCATAGGACCATACTTGGATTTAGTTTGGATTGAGCCTTATTTGGAAAGAGACCATCATAAAGAAACAAGCTTGGTCTACATCATCTTTGGAGCCACCACCCTCCACACGCCCAGGGAGGAAATACATATGCCAGCATGTGCCATGCCCAAGGATCCTCATGCTAAGTTGTGTCAGGCATCAAGCACCCATATGGAGTTTATTTTCTTTTCTAGGACTTCTTAAGAGTTCTTGATTTCTTACTTATTTTGTTAAAAGGCTGATTTTTTTCTTATGGTTCTAGAAAAGATAGATATAATATATTATTGTATTTCAAAATCATACATAATGTTTTACTTTTTTATTGGGAATGTTGA
>QRFJ01001805.1:266331-321658 GCA_006176705.1 Cocos nucifera | reverse complement strand
TTTGACGCAGTTCAAAAAGGTAGACTTTTTGACCAAAGTCAAAGAACAAGAAAAATGGGCAGGCTGAACGCAAAAATGGTAGGTAATGTCTTTACAAATAAGACAATGTTGACCATTGACCCTTTGACTTTTGACCACATGTCATGCACCTATTGGAGAGCTGGTGGGGGCCTGTCCCCCTGCCAGAACCTGGCAAGGAGAAGGGCACACGCCAAGGGTGGCGTGAGCCCAAGTAGGAGGCGCCTAGGAGTCCTTGTTGGACAAGGACTCCACCTCCCTTTTGGATTCCAATCAGAGTTCTACTAAGAATCCAGTTTGACTGGTCTTAGGTGCCCTCTAAGGAGGAATCCAGGGGTCTCTATTCCAACCAATCAGATTTAGATCTGATTTCACAAAGGGTTGTGATTGGTTGAGAGGAAGAGGAGTTGGATCACAAGAGGTCTATAAATAAGACCCTGCGCCCAACCCTAATCCTAAGTGAATGCAATTGAGAAACCCCACGCCCCAAGGCTGCCTCTCCCCTCCTTCTCCATGCCATAGCTTCTTCTCCCCTTGCTCTCCACGTCCAAAAGGTGTTTTGGACTTAGGTTGGTGCGATTCAGATCAAGGAAAGGCGATCAAAAGCAAGAAGGCTGCGCTGCTGCTGCAAAAGGACGACTGCAGATCTTCAAAAGAGTTTTGAAGATCCTCCAGATCAGATCCAGATCTAATTTTTGGAGGTGTGATAGAGAAGAAGAGGTTCTCCAGATCCAACCCGAGTGGATATCGGTAGAGGTCAGGTGCTTGCGTGGCTAAGATCTAGAACCTTCCGCTGCAATCAGGATCATCTACAGGGTAATAGGATTACCCAAATCAGGTAAATTAAATTTGATTTAATTTATCTTATTTTATTTTATTTATTAAAATAATAAGAATCAGATCTGAAACATATCAAGATCTGATTGAGATCAAGAGAAAATTTTTGAAATATATCTCTTGATCTAATCAGATCTGGACGAACCTGGACCGGGAAATCAGGATTTCCCTTCATTCGCATGGCCGCCTTCATCTCTTTCTGATATTTATAGATTTAGCCAGTTTGCACCATGCATGTTGACCAGATGAACTTGGACAGTGAAAGGATCTCATCATCAGCATGAATCTAATCCCCAATCTGGAATAGCAGCCACCCCATAGTGAGTCACAGCACTCCTTCGATCCAAACTCCAGGCCAATTTTGAATGCTACAGAGCTTCTAAAAAATAAAATGTTCATCCATCGATCTTAAAGTCTATCAAACTCCTTCAAAGAATCTGACAAGTTCAACATTCTCCTCTCTAGCCTCTAGCTTGAAAGCCCCCATCAATTCCTGGCCGACTTCGAAGATGGATGAACTCCTCGAAGTTAGCCGAATTTCTTAAAGCTATTAAAGGTAGCACTGATAGATTCTAATCAAGCACCAGATTCACCATCTACCACTCACAAGTCGATCTCCAAGTTGGCCCACCTAGCTCCAAGTTCTTCATCCAAATATACGGCCTTCTAATAAGTGTAGAAGCTACATCTGAACTCTAATAAATGAAACTCAACCACCTACAAATCACAACAAATGATAGCCCACTCTCTATAACAAACTCCACATGGCCCAAGTGATCCACTAGCATTCTGTTATGGCTGTCATTTTCATTCTATTATAGGCTCCACCTATATAAGAGACCCTATAGATATATTTTTTTTCTATGCTCTTCTTTCTGCTCTAAATTTTTCTGAGTACTCCATGAAGGAGAATCTTGATTTCTCGGACTAGGTTCGTTTAGATCTGATCGGATCAAGAGATAGATTTCAAAAATTTTTCTCTTTGATCCAAATCAGATCTAGGATGTTTTAGATCTAATCTTTATTATTTTAATAATTAAAATAAATTTAGATAAATTAAATCAAATTTAATTTATCTTGATATAGGGTAATCCTATTATCCGTTGATGATCCAGTAAGCAGCAGAAGATTCTGGATCAAGCCATGCAAGTGCCTGGCCTTTACTGGTATCCACTTGGGCTGGATTTGGAGATCCTCTTCTTCTGTATCACATCTCCAAAAATTAGATCTGAATCTGATTTGGAGGATCTTCAAAACATCTTTCGAAGATCAGCAGTCGTCCTTTGCAGCAGCGCAGCCTTCTTAGCTTTTTGATCGCCTTTCTCTTGATCTGGATCGCACCAACCAAGATCCAAAACTCACTTTTGGGCATGGAGAGGAGAGGGAGAAGATGGGCTATGGCATGGAGGAGGAGGGAGAGAGGCAGCCTTGGGGCATGGAGAATTCTCAATGCTTTTTGAGTTGGGCGCAGGGTCTTATTTATAGACTATGCGTGATCCAACTCCTCTTCTTCCAACCAATCACAACCCTTTGTGAAATCAGATCTAAATCTGATTGGTGGGAATAGAGTCCCCTGGATTCCTCCTTAGAGGGTGCCTAAGACCAGTCAAACTTGGTTCTTAGAAGAACTCTAATTGGAATCCAAAAAGGAGATGGAGTCCTTGTCCAACAAGGACTCCTAGGCGCCTCCAACTTGGGCACACGCCAAGGGTGGCGTGCGCCCTTCCTCCTTGCCAGGTTCTGGCAGGGGGACAAGGCCCCCACCAGCTCTCCAATAGGTGCATGACATGTGGTCAAAAGTCAAAGTGTCAATGGTCAACATTTGACCAGTCAAAGGTAGACTTTTGACCAAAGTCAAAGAACAAGAAATGGCAGGTGACCAAAAATGGCAGGTAATGTCTTACAAAATAAGACAACCTTTTCTGACTTGGACAACCTCCAGTCAGACCATATGAAGGCCTCTGATTGAGCACAAACTCCTTTGGCTCAGTCAGGACAACTTATTTATGATAGTAAAAGAAGAACGTTAGGTTCAATCGAGTGCTAGCACGATTTCCTTGAACCTAATTGAATCTCATTCAGATCAATTGAACTAGATCAGTTCAATTGATGATCACCAGATTCAAACCCTTGTTTGTGTGACCCAGTTAGGTTCAGTTCTGTATGGTAATGGGATATGTCATGATCTCTATCATCGACATCATCGAAACTCCTTTCGATGGATCAGAACTCTTCTGATTCGAACAGCTAGAATGATCGATCATCTAAATCATTCTAATTGCTCCCAAAATCCACCAGTGACACCTAGCAGTATATGGTGGCAACCCATCAGAGCTGAATGCGAACCTCTTGGTGCAGCTACCTGTGTGATTAAGTTCTTCTATCTTGAGCCCCGATCAGATTAGGGTTAAGGTGAACTCGTCAAACCCTAGTCTCTGTCATATGATGTAATCATTCGATTCGAGTCCAATGTGAAAATCTAAATAGAAACTCTTTCTATTATTTCACTCTGCCATGGCCATGGGCTTCTGGACTTGATTCTCATGATCATCATAGGGCTGCTCCTCTACCACCGAGGTAGATAGATTCCATCTTGATGCAATCCAGTTCCTACAATGAACATGCTATAGCCAACATACACCTCAGGGTTCCATATGGCTAGGAGACCGAGTAATGGTGTAGTCAAACTATAACACCCTCAAGGTGAACTGCCGATGCATCTCAGGTCAAAGAACCAGACACACTACTGCAGCATCGAGTCAGTCATTGACGAGAAGGTAGACTTCCTAATGACTACTCGAGGTGGTCACGCTCAGTGCCCTCGTTCTCTAACGAGTACCTGTACTCTCGCTCCGGTGTCTCCACACCGTAGACTCAAGACTCATCTACTAAAGAGAAGCGATTGTACACCAACCTTCCGGATCAATCACCATCCTCGTGATGATCCTATGGTCGGGAGCATTTTATGAGTTAATAATGATTATTCATGTCTTAAATTTTCAACTCTTGAAAATATGAATTATCATTACCATTAACTCAAAGGATGTATCACAGACACTAAATACACATATGTGATAGAAAATAACCCATTTTATTGATTATAGTCAAAATTATAATTTTGCCCCTAGAAGTGTATTACAAGTGTCAGCCAATTCTGGCTTCTAGGGCACATATATCTAACAATCTCCCACTTGTCCTAAAGCCAATTGGCTACAAGTCTAAGTCCCATCTTCTCAAGGTGGGCTTCGATCTTCTGCTGGCCCAACGGCTTTGTAAGTGGGTCTGCCACATTATCTGTGGAGTTGACTCTCTTGACCTCGACGTAACCTTTCTCAAGGTAATCGCGGATGAGGATGGTATCGCCGCTCAATGTGCTTGGATTTCTGGTGAGACCTCGGCTCCTTAGCAAGGGCTATGGCGCCATTGTTGTCGCAGTAAAGAGGAATGGCATCTGATGGCATTACTCCAATTTCTGCAGCAAACTTCTTGTACCAGAATGCTTCCTTTCGCAGCCTCTGATGCAGCGATATATTCTGCTTCCATGGTGGAATCTGCTATCACAGTTTGCTTGGAACTCTTCCAGCTGACAGCACCACCATTGCACACAAACAGACTTCCAGATGTCGACTTTCGATCATCTATATCGGACATGAAATCCGAGTCTGTGTATCCCTGGACTTGGAGTTCTCCATTACCAAAGACCAACATCATATCCTTAGTTCTTCTCAAGTACTTAAGGATACATTTCACAGAAGTCCAGTGTTCTTCACCTGGATTTGACTGATATCTGCTTGTGACACTCACAGCATGGGCTATATCAGGTCGTGTACATAGCATGGCATACATGAGGCTCCCTATTGCAGAAGCATAAGGGATCTTGCTCATGCGTTCTATTTCCTCAGGTGTGCTGGGGCACATCTTCTTGGAAAGATGAATACCATGTCTGAAGGGTATTAATCCCCTCTTAGAGTTTTCCATACTAAACCTCTTTAGTACTTCCTCTATGTACATCTTCTGTGAAAGTCCTAGCATCCTATTCGGTCTATCCCTATAGACCTTAATTCCTAGAATAAAGGATGCTTCACCTAGGTCTTTCATGGAGAATTCCTTGGACAACCACATCTTGACTGATGTCAACATGGGAATATCATTCCCAATAAGGAGGATGTCATCCACGTACAATACGAGGAAGACAACAGCGCTCCCACTGACCCTTTTGAAAACACATGGTTCCTCTTCATTTTTGATGAAACCAAACTTTTTGATCACATCATTGAAACGAGTGTTCCAGCTCCGAGATGCTTGCTTAAGTCCATATATGGACCTTTGCAGCTTGCAAACCTTGTGATCAGTATCACTGGATGTGAAACCTAGCGGCTGTTCCATATAGATATCTTCCTCAAGATATCCATTTAGGAATGCCGTTTTCACGTCCATTTGCCATATTTCATAATCGAAATAGGCTGCAACACGGCAAGCAATGTGCGGATGGATTTTAGCATAGCCTACTGGGGAAAAGGTATCCTGATAGTCAATGCCTTCGCGTTGACTATAACCTTTTGCCACCTAGTCTAGCCTTGAATGTCTCCACATTCCCATCTGCACCAATCTTTCTCTTGAAGATCCATTTACACCCAATAGGTACTATACCTTCTGGTGGATCTACCAAGGTCCAGACTTGGTTTGAGTGCATCGAGTCAATTTCTGACTTGCATTGCCTCTAGCCATTTCTCGGAGTCGATATCTGATATCGCCTCGTTGTAGGTTTTGGGATCATCACCATGAGCACCATTACCTACGAGGAACATTTTCCTCTACTTCCTCTGAAATAATACCTAAGTATCTTTCAGGGGGACGGGAAAACTCTTTCCGATCTACGAGGTGGAGGAGGTAGTGTTCTTATTGGCTCAACCTGATTTGGTTCCAACTTGGTCCTTAGCTCGTTCTGTACTTGTGAGACTTTCTCATCAAGCTTAATCTGCTTTCCAATGCCGCTATCTTGAATAAACTATTTTTCAAGAAAGATGGCATGTCGACTCACAATCACATTGTGGTCTTCTGGAATGTAGAAATAGTATCCTAATGACTCTTTAGGATATCCTATGAATCGAGCTCTAAAGGACCTAAACTCTAACTTGTCCGCTTGTTGTCTTTTGACATGAGCCGGACAACCCCAAATTCTGAGATGACTCAGACTTGGTTTCTTACCGTGCCATATCTCATACGGTGTGGTAGGAACGGTTTTAGAGGGAACCCTATTCAGTAGATAAGATTGAAGTTAACAATGAAGTGTCCCCAAAGAAAATCAGGGAGGTCTGTGAAGCTCATCATGGATCGAACCATATCCAATAGAGTCCGATTTCTCCGTTCTGAAACCCCGTTGAGTTGAGGTGTTCCTGGTGGAGTCCATTGAGAGACTATGCCATTTTCCTTAAGATAGTCTAGGAATTTTCGGCTAAGGTATTCACCTCCTCGATCTGATCGAAGAACCTTAATGGGTTTTCCAGTTTGTTTTTCTACTTCATGTCTGAATTCTTTGAACTTTTCAAAAGCTTCAGACTTGTGTCTCATAAGATACACATACCCATACCTAGACAGATCATCGGTAAAGGTAATGAAGTAGACAAAATTGCCTCTAGCCGGCACATCAAATGGGCCGCACACATCAGTATGTACTAGGGCAAGGAGATCTGTGGCCCTCTCCCCATGTCCAACAAATGGGAGTTTAGTCATTTTGCCTTGAAGACAAGATTCACAAGTTGGATATGACTCAAAAGTCAATGGACTCAATAGCCCATTTTTCTCCAATTTGTTGATCCTATCTTCTGCTATATGACCTAATCTCAGGTGCCATAGATATCTGTCGTTTGGACTATCCCTAGGTCGTTTGGCATTCACGTTTTGCTCGATAGTTAGAATAGGTACATCAATATGTAGCTGATAAAGACCATTAATAAGGAAACCATTTGCAATTTTATTTCTTTCATAAAGAATGTTACAATGGTCCTTAAAGAAGGTAATCACATAAGCCTTCTTGTGCTAAGCATGAAACAGAAATCAAATTCCTGCTAGCTGCAGGCACATAATAACAGTCTTTTCAAAACTAAGTCTAAACCAGATGGTAATCGAAGAGGGTATGTTCCCACGGCTACTGCAGCAACTCTTGCTCCATTACCGATGCGTAGGATCATGTCTCCATCCCTCAGCCTCCTGCTATCCTCAAGACCCTGCATAGAAGTGCACAGATGAGCACTAGAACCAGAGTCAAGCACCCAACTGGATGCAGAAGAAACCGTAAGGTTAGACTCAATAACGAGCATACCTCCAGAAGGACCTTCCTTCTTGTTCTTCAGGGTGGCCAGGTAAGTAGGGCAGTTCCGCTTCCAATGGCCGTCGCTGTTGCAATGGAAACACTTTTCCTTTGCCATCGGCCTTTCTTCTTCGGCTTCTGCCTTCTTCTTCTTTGATCCTTCCACCTTTTGCTTTTTCACAGACTTCTTTTTCTTTCCATAAGACTTTCTTTTGGAAGAAGTCCGTTCCATAGCAAGAACTGAGCCTTTAGAACCTTTCATAGAAAGCTCAGCGGTAACCAGCATATTCATTAATTCGGCCAAGGAATTTTGAAGTTTATGCATGTGGTAATTCATGATGAATTGCCCATATGCATCAGTCAAGGATTGCAGAATAATATCATTCTGCAGATCCAAGTCCTAACTTCACACCGAGCTTCTCAAGCTCTTCCATGTCCTTGATCATCATTGTCAGACAGTGATCTTGGACTGACTGCCCATCACGCATCTTAGCCTTAAAAAGTCATTTCGTGACTTGATATTTGGCTGCGCGACTCTGTTCACCAAACATCTCCTGCAGGTGAGCCAACATTTGGCGAGCAGTCCCGATATCTTCATGTTGGCGCTGGAGCTCATCAGACATCGAGCCCAACATGTAATATCTGGCCTTATTATCTTCGTCTATCCATTTTTCCAGAGACGCTCTCTGTTCAATGGATGGACGGGCTGGTAAGGTGGGAGGGTCCTGGTCCAAATACATGGGTTAACTTCTCGGAACCCAAAATAATTTTGTAGTTCCTGAGCCAATCTTTATAATTGGGTCCGGTCAGTCTATGTGTGTCCAGGATACGTGCCAATGGGTTGGACGCAGACATTTTTCTGTAGAGAGTCAAAGATTCTAGTTAGATACTGTAATTTATGACTTGACCAATTTATTTAGGGATTTTATTTTTAAACAAATTAGCTCCCACTATTTTCTCGGATCCCTACACTCCCTCTGTAGAGATGCAAAAATCTCCATGATTAATGATTTCTAGTGGGTGGTGCGGTCTCACCAACTGACTCATCACCTCACCTAACAGTTATTGGTGATGGGTTAGCCAATGAGTGAACAACTCTTGTTCAATGATTCTCTAATCATGGTGCACCCAAACTTGGTCTCTAATTCATGAATCTCACCGTATCCGAAATATTGATCCACTCCTTAGTTAAGTCAGACCCACCATTTGCATAGACTGGGATTCCTAATTGAGTCTCTCACCGTATCCAAAATATTGAGCCCAACTCATCCTCCAGCCCATAGCATCCAATGCCTAATAGACATGGTTGCATCTTCCCGGTGCAACTGAGCCACTGTATCCAGCCGAGAACAATCAACCCCGGGAAGGGCCCGCACATCTACAATGGTGGAAGACCTCAGACTTAATCTTTTCATAGGGAGAATTGATTCAGGTCTCATTAAACTAGACTTGTCATAGTCATAACAATTATGACTAACCTAGTGGCATGGGTTAGCTCGGATTATTGACCACCTCAGATCAGAACTGTGTCAACAGATATGGCCAGGTAAGTGAGACCGGTGGAAGGAATATGCCATTAACTCGTACAAGAATGCATTCAGGTCGAGTAGCTTCCAATTAAAAACCAGTCGGTCGTATGTGCCAAACTTACCTTAGACACCAAATTATTGAGTCAGAACCAATTGGGTTAGCCTACAATCCAGACTCTAACCTCTGAGCCTAATTAGGTCTTGCTTGATCGTGACTCGATCTTGACCCAGACTTAATCCTATTAGGCTGGTCAATTTAAGCATTGTTGATCCCATCTAACCAACTCTTGATTCGGTTTGATCAACCGCTTAGACCTAATTGAGCTACCCAAGCCCGAACCCAGTATTATGAATATATCTTAGATCTAAAATTCTCAATTTTAGACCTAATTAATATTTCCATAATCTTAATTTTTAATTAAGTAGGGTTCATAAACAAAATATGCACAATAAATCCTAGGGTTTCAGGATCTAGGGTTTTGCAGAAAGTAAGTTTTGGATTTCTGATTAAGGACGAACGCGCAGCACCCCTACACATCATAAGAACACCCCATCGAATGGGAAGGAGAGGGCCTTTAAACCCTTCTTCATTCTTATGACCGGACGGCCAAGAGGAACGCCTTAATCAGGAACATGTAATACTACAAAATAGTTTTAGATCTATATCATATATCTCATATACAAATTAGATCTAATCATGGCATATTTTGCATACATCTCATGTATCGAATCATGCATATTTTTCAGATCTAAATTATCTCATAATAATCTAAAAAATTAGATTTAAATTGATCTTAATCAAAATAAATTCTAATCTAGACAACTATGTAGAACTATTCTACAACTAGTCTAGACATGCATCAATCATATCTCATATGATGTTTAAAATTAAATAATTTTTATTTACTATTTTTTAGATATTATTATAATAATTATAATATCAAAAAATAGTAAATAAATAGATCTAAAATATGATTTAATCAAATTAAATTGAAAACATGCAAGACTATTCTATAGAACTATTCTATTTTAGAACTAGTCATGCATATTTTCTAATCTTAGATCCAAATCATTTAATTTTAATTTTTTCTAATTTTAGATCTGATCACATCTCATGTGACATCTAAAATTACTTATTTTTTAATTAAAATAAATTTAAAATTAGATCTAAATACTTTTAGAACCTTGGCTCTGATACCAGTTGAAGGAAAATCCTGATTTCCCGGATCAGGTTCGTTTAGATCTGATCAGATCAAGAGATATATTTCAAAAAATTTTCTCTTTGATCTAGAATAGATCTGAGATATTTTAAATTTGATCTTTATTATTTTAATAATTAAAATAAATTTAAATAAATTAAATCAAATTTAATTTAACTTGATGTAGGATAATCCTATTACCCGTTGATGATCCTGTAAGCAGCGAAAGGTTCTGGATCTAGCCACGCAAGTGCCTAGCCTCTACTGGTTTTCACTCAAACTAGATCTAGAGATCCTCTTCTTCTCTATCATGTCTCCAAAAAATAGATCTGGATCTAATTTGGAGGATCTTCAAAATACCTTTCGAAGATCAGCAGTTGTCCTTTGCAGCAGCGCAGCCTTCTAGCTTTCTGTCGTCTTTCTTTCGTCTGGATTGCACCAACCAAGATCCCAAACCACTTTGGGCATGGAGAGAAGAGGGAGAAGATGGGCTTGGCATGAATGAGGAGGAGAGAACCAGCCTTGGGGCATAGAGATTTCTTAGATGCTTTTTGAGTTGGGCGCAGGGTCTTATTTATAGACTATGCATGATCCAACTCCTCTTCTTCCCAATCTATCATAACCCTTTGTCAAATCAGATCTAAATCTGATTGGTGGGAATAGAGTCCCTTGGATTCCTCCTTAGATGGTGCCTAAGACTAGTCAAACTTGGTTCTTAGGAGAAGTCTAATCAGAATCCAAAAAGGAGATGGAGTCCCTCTCCAACAGGGACTCCTGGGCGCCTCCAACTTGGGCACACGCCAAGGGTGGCGTGCGCCCTCCTCCTTACCAGGTTCTGGTAGGGGGACAAGCCCCACCAGCTCTCCAATAGGTGCATGATACATGGATAGAAGTCAAAGTATCAATGGTCAACATTTGACCAGTCAAAGGTCAACTTTTGACCAAAGTCAAAAGACGAGAAATAGTAGGTGACCAAAAATGGCAGGTATTGTCTTACAAAATAAGACAACCTTTTTCTGACCTGGATAAGCTCCAATCAGACCAAGTGAAGACCTCTAATCGAGCACAAACTCCTTTGGCTCAGTCAGGACAACTATTTATGATAGCAAAAGAAGAACGTTAGGTTCAATCGAGTGCTAGCACGATTTTCTTGAACCTAATTGAATCTCATTCAGATCAATTGAACTGGATTAGTTCAATTGATGATCACCAGATTCAAACCCTTCTTTGTATGATCTAGTTAGGTTCAGTTCTGTATGGTAATGGGATACATCATGATCTCTATTATCGACATCATCGAAACTCCTTTCGATGGATCAAAACTCTTCTGATTCGAACAACTAGAATGATCGATCATCTAAATCATTCTAATTGCTCCCAAAATCCACCTAGTGACACCTAGCAGTATATGGTGGCAACCCATCAGAGCTGAATGCGAACCTCTTGGTGCAGCTACCTATGTGTGATTAAGTTCTTCTATCTTGAGCTCCGATCAGATTAGGGTTTAGGTGAACTCGTCAAACCCTAGTCTCTATCATATGATGTAATCATTCGATTCAAGTCCGATGTGAAAATCTAAATAGAAACTCTTTCTATTATTTCACTCTGCCATGGCCATGGAGCTTCTGGACTTGATTCTCATGATCATCATAGGGCTGCTCCTCTACCACCGAGGTAGATAGATTCCATCTTGATGCAATCCAGTTCCTACAATGAACATGCTATAGCCAACATACACCTCAGGATTCCATATGGCTAGGAGATCGAGTAATGGTGTAGTCAAACTATAACACCCTCAAGGTGAACTGTCGATGCACCTCAGGTCAAAGAACCAGACACACTACTGCAGCATCGAGTCAGTCATTGACGAGAAGGTAGACTTCCTAATGACTACTCGAGGTGGTCACGCTCAGTGCCCTCGTTCTCTAACGAGTACCTATACTCTCGCTCCGATGTCTCCACACCGTAGACTCAAGACTCATCTACTAAAGAGAAGCAATTGTACACCAACCTTCCGGATCAATCACCATCCTCGTGATGATCCTATGGTCGTGAGCATTTTATGAGTTAATAATGATTATTCATGTCTTAAATTTTCAACTCTTAAAAATATGAATTATTATTTTCATTAACTCAAAGGATGTATCACAGACACTAAATACACATATGTGATAGAAAATAACCCATTTTATTGATTATAGTCAAAATTATAATATTGCCCCTAGAAGTGTATTACAAGTGTCAGCCAATTCTGGCTTCTAGGGCACATATATCTAACACTCCATTCTTGTTGGTCAGAGAACTAACTTGACCATTGGATGGTCCTGTTAGAGCCACCCACCTTCAATTTAGATTTTGCCTTGTAGGTCACGTTAGTGACCTTGTCTTCTCTAGCTCCAGTGAGTTTTAGCATCAGCATCACTTTTCGTACCAATAGGATTGGTGCTAGAGGAAGGGCTTCTGTTGAGCTCTTGCTCTTATAGAAGTATCCAATCGAGTTCATCTTCTTCCTCATCTCTCCAATTTTGTAATTCTTTCATCTCTAATCTTTCTTATGATCTGCTAAGATGTCATCCAAGAGAACTTTGATTCGGTGATCCACGACCTCTACTGCTAGATCTCAACTGGATCAAACTATTCCAACTTCATCACTGGTACCACAACCCCCACCAGCAGCCATGATGGATTTGGAACAATTCAACCTACTAATGCAGCAGGTTAACGACCTTACTGAAGCAGTACAGGCCATGCAGCAATCCCCAGCACTAGTTCAATTGGAAAGATCCCCATCATAATGCCAAAATCTGGTAGAAAGAAGACCCATCTAGGCAAGTCTACTGGTGACCCATAGGAAGGGAAAGCAGAGAGTGGAGAGTTCCTGTTCAGATCATGATTTCACCCCTGGAGAATCATTACCCCCCTCAAGCCAGCCGCACTTTGAGATCAATGATCAAGATGATATACTCGATCAGAAGTTTTAGAAAATGATCCAATGAATTGAAGAACTCCATCACATTGCCCCCACTCACCACGACGACATTTGCTCTAACCCTCCATTCTCTATTCGCATCATGCAGGAGCTCATCCCACCAAACATCAAGCTTCCCTAGTTTGAGACCTATGATGAGAACACCAACCCTGTAGACCACATTAAAGCATTCAAAACTATGATATTTCTTCATGGTCCGCCTGATGCCATTCTGTGTTGAGCTTTTTCCTTCATCCTAATGGAAGCAGCAAAAAATTGGTACTCGAGCCTCAAACTAGGTACCATCTTGTTTTTTGATCAATTGAGCCATCAGTTTGCAGCTTATTTCATCAGGAGCTAGTATCAAAGATGAGGTTCAGACTCTCTCATCAATATTAAGCAGAACGAAGGAAAGTCTATTCAAGCTTATGTCAGCCACTTTAATATTGCTGTCCTGGAGGTCCGAACCTTGGACCAATTTGTTGCTATAATCACATTGAAGGGTGGCCTCTAGAAGAATGAACTTCTCTTTTCTTTAGTGAAGAAATATCTTGGAGATTTTGCCAACATGCTGGCTCGAGCTGAAGGCTATGCACGAGTGGAAGAGACCTTCAAACTAAAAGATGAAGAGACTATGAGAGGGTGGCTGACAGATGAATCTAGTAGGCCCATGATTATTAAGAAGTGAAGCGAAGCTCGACTATGCTCTAGAACCCCTCCTGAGTGCATAAGAGCTTGGACTCCTCCATAAGCTCACCAATAGGGAAGCCTTGATCAGAGATCATCGAAGAACTCCCCTCTCCGATGGTTCCACAACTATTCTCCTCTGAGTGCTCCAAAGACTCAAGTACTGCTGAAAATAAAAGAGCAGCTATCGAGACCAGAGAGAATAAAGACTCATCTAGCCAAGCGCAACCCCAACAAGTACTACCTTTACCATCATGACCATGATCACAATACTGAAGAATTCATCTAGCTCCAAGATAAGATCGAGGAGCTAATCAAAAGAGGCCACCTAGACTGATTCCTCAAATATTGATCGAAAAGAAGAGAAGATCAGCCAAGAGCTTTACCACAACCTGAACCATCCTGAAGGGATGAGCCATAGGGAGATCGACCTCTACTTGGAATCAACAATATCATTGCTAGAGGGCATCGATAGGGAGAAGCTAGCAGATCCATAAAGCTCATAAAGAGGTAGAGGACTGAAGAACCCATCACTTTCATTGAATAAGATGCATAGGAGGTCTAATTTTCATACAATGATATGGTTGTAGTTACTTTAAATATTGCTGATTATGATGTATCCCTTATTTTGATTGATAATAGAAGCTCTATGGATGTTTTGTTTTACGATGCATTCTTTAGAATATCAATATCTCATGATCACATGGGACCAATAAGTTGTTGAAAAATGTGTCCTAAAGTCAATCATCTAAGTAGTAGATAATTGAAACTAGTATGTGAATTATCTAATAATAATAGTAATTTGGTTGTTTCATCATAAAAGTTCTTTCTTCCTTAAATGAAGTTCTAAATTATGTTGAAATTGTTAAAACCATAATCAATTGATAAAAAAGAATTTATCAAATGGTTCTTAAATTATTTACGACCAAATGATAAGTTATTAACAAAGATGATAACTGATCGAGTGTAGATCGCTGTATGCCATATGCATTGGTTGTCCTCATAACCAAGTGATATAAAGACACTGGTATGGCATCAAGATGAGATGTAGGAGTATATATGCACTGAACGTGACCAATGTAGCACTCTACTATAAAGAATAGCTAGCTAAGACCAACGGGTTTAAGTGTCCCTCCGACCTGAGATCGCCATGGTGACTTGTGAGCAACTCATTATACTTTGGTGCTGAACTGCATGTATTTTTAATATAGATGATAAAATATTTTTGGGTATAGTCAAGTACTTATAGAGTCAGTGTGTGAGTCAAGATGGGATTGACTACTCCTGATTAACTTCAGGAAGAGAATGTCTTGCTATGTTTCAATTTAGCAAAACCTAGGCCTGGGTAATCCTCGTGAGGTACCATGGAATTTGCAAAATTTTGAGATACAATAGAGATGACTCGTATGAGTGTTTGATAGTATACTCAAAGTAATCTTGAGCATTATTGGTCATAGGGATGAATTATATGGTAACCATGGGCTGGGGTTCTATGAATATTGCTTTGCATACATTCGACCTTTCCGGACGTCAGGGATCATTGCTGGATGGTAACTTCGATTGATATAGAAATTGATTTCTGTACTACTAACTTAGATTTAGACTTATGAGGTCACACACATTAGAGCTTGTAATCTGATCGGACGGTCAATCGATGATAGAGAATCGTTTTGAGGTCAAACATTCAATGCGATTGATGTTTGACCAAATGCAAGTGTTGCAAGAGGATCGATTAGCAATTGGATTGCTAATTGGCTTAATTTGATTGAGCAATTAGGTTAAGATCAAGTATAATTAAATTAAATATAATTAGAATTGGTTTGGACTTAATTGGGTTAAGTTCAATTGGTTTATTGGATAAGCCAATAGCAAGGAAAAATCAATTCCTATTTGGACTAGGATTTAAGTGCATCTAATTTCAAATTCACTTTAGATTTAAATTAAAATTAAATATGATTTAATTTGATTTAATTGGGCTTTTAATTAGACTAGGATCACTTTTAATTGATTTTATTTAATCTTGTTTAAATATGAATTAAACTGGGCTTTAACCTAGTCAAATAGGAGTCCCAGTTGGAATAGGACTATCTCCCTTTCCTTGCGCCAAGAATAGCTCACGTCCCACATTTAAATTTCAGATTTTTTCTATGTATTCCCACACCCAAGAAGGCCTTCCGTGCCTACATATCAGATTATTTGGGCGTTTGTTTTGACATGGTCAAAACAAGAAAGAGTTGGGATTTCTTTACTTCTTGTAAGAGTCCCCTTTTGACCAAATTTCTTTCTCCCTTATGCGCCACTTGTACGCATGCCCTACTTTTGATTTCCATCCTTTCTCCCTTTTTTCTAGGCATTAGTTTTCTATTTCACACACCAAAAATCAAGGGAGGGGCATCCAAGAGTTGGATGCCCCATAGAAGTCCTCCTTTGACTAGATTTTGATCTAGTCTTGCAATAAAAGGTGGACGCCTTTTATGAGATGGTTTTACGATGTGAAAAATTCTAAAAAATTATAAAAAATTAGAGGAGAAGGAGGAGAAGGTCTGGAGGATTTGTGGTGCCAATATTCTTGGAGAAGAGCCCTCAATTAAGACACCAATGGTTGATGTCTTGAAGAGACAAGGTAAGAGAAGATTGTCTTCTCTTATATTTTTCTTTTATGTTTCTCTCTTCCTATTTTATTTATGATTTTTATACGATAAAAATCAGAGAGAGAGAGAGAGGAAGGGCTTGAGGGAAGATGGTGTGAAGATTCTTAGAGAAAAGGTCTTCATTTGGACATCAATCAGTGATGTCATGAAGGCACAAAGATAAGAGAAGATTATCTTCCCTTTGTTTTCTTTTGAGTATCTTCTTCTTCATTATTTTATATAATTTTTATATGATAATGATCTAAGAGAGAGAGAGGAAGAGGAAATGGAATCTATGCTCCAAGGTGTTGGGGCATGGTGATCTTTTTTGGACATGATCTGATTATGTCCTAATGTGAGAAGAAGAAGAGAAGAAGGTCTTCTCTTACGATTTCCTTGAGAGCCCTTCTTCTCAATTTTATTTATAAGATTTTTATGAGAAAAATCTGAGGGTGTGATATCTAAAAAATTAAAAAAAAATTCAAAGGAGAAGGTCTCCTATGAACCTAGCATAATAGATATTTTCAGGACATCAACCATTGGCATCCTCAAGGAGAAGATTTATCTTCTGCTAGGGTTTTTCATATATCTTTTTATTTTCTCATTTATGAGAGATCCAAGGGTTGGATTTCTTTCTCATTCCTCCTCATGTTCTTTATCTCTTGGATTATCCAAGAGATCCAAAGAACATGCATTTGATTAACCATCAGGAGGGATTTGCAAAAAATTAGCACTTCAAGCGGATCTTCGTTTGACGAACCTTCGACCTATGTGCAGGTTTGTGTGGATTACCCATAGAGGTCGGATGCATGTGCTACTCTAAAAGCAATAACAGATTTAACCATGGAGTTCTCGATCTGCTCAAAGTTAAGAGATTTGATCTCTTGGTGACCTAGATGTGATCTAGGGTTAGATCTAGAATTGTTCTAGATCTAGGTATTGTTGTGATCAATACCACTTATAATTAATTTAATTTTAGATTTATATTTATATTATAACATGTTATAGATCCTTGATGTAGGGTTTTGTAATTTGATTACATGTGTGTTGTAGATTAAATAGTTTAATATATATCTTCTACTGCTCCATATTTAAAATTTTTTTTGAAATCTATGCATGAAATGCTGCATGTTTTCTATCAGTAGTATCAGAGCATCTAGGTTCTTTTATAACATGTTCATGTATGCTTAAGAATAAATATAAAAATTAAAATTAATTAAAGATCGCACATACTGCCATAAGGTTGTCCTATTGTATGGTTAACACCATAGAATGAAAAGGTTATCCTAGTATGTGCTGATCTAAATCAAAATCATGAATTATTTAATATTAGATCCAAAAAAATTTATGATTTAATTTTTTAATTTAAATCTAAAATTTAATAAATATTAGATCTATTTTAGATTATTTAGATTAGATCTAAACAATATTAGGATTGCACAAGCTGCCATAAGGTTATCCTGCTATAAGGTTTACCCCTTACATTGAAAAGGTTATCCTAGTATGTGCTGATCTGAAAAACTTAAATCATAAATATATTAGATGTGATCTAAAGTGATTTATGATTTATTTTTAAATTTTAAATCTAATTTTAAATGGTTTATGATCTGATCTACATGATGTGTTTTATGTTTTGATCTAAACCTCTTATTGCATCAGTTGATATATAATTTTTGTTTTAAATCTAGAATGTATATGTATGATATATTTATTTTATAGAAATTAAATCATGAACTTACTTGCTACAAAATCCTAGATTTGAAGTCCTAGGATATGATCTAAATAATGAAACAAATCAGATCTAAAATTATATGTTGAATATAATTCAATATAATTTGAAAATATTTCAAACAATAAAATCATAAACTAGTTCTAAGATTCCATAAACCTAAATCTATATGACTTGAATTTAATTGATAATTAAGTGATTATTTACGATCTAGGTTTGTGATTTGAAGATCTTAAGATAATTTCATAATAGATGGGTTAAAGAAAAATGGGTTAGCTTTGATCAAGTACTTAACTGAGTTAGACCTAGGGTTAGATTAAATATAGACATAGTTAAGAAATTGATCCAACCAAATTAATAGTTAATTAGGATTAGGTCATTTCTATAGATCACTTCAGTAGTTGTAGTTGATCAAAGTCCATACATCTAACAAATAGATGCTGATCACGGTTCAGTGGTCAAGCATGAGTCTTTAGGCAGAACAAATCAAAATTGATAAACCAATTGGTGTCTAAGGTAAGTCTGATATCCCAGATCAGTGGTTTTTAATTGGCAGTCTGCTTACCTGGCCATTTTTGATGATGTCTAAGGCAAGCCTTGGCTGACCCTTCCATCGATCTCATTTACCTGGCCAATGTGCTTAATCAAGTTTTTGATTAGGTTGCTCATTGATTCATGCTAACCCATGTCACATAGAAAATCAGTGAGACTAATTTTATTCAGTGAGACTAATTTAGGTGCCCATGGAACGTAATTGATCCTAGTCCTCATCAGTGACTTGCAAAGTTAGTGGGAGGACTTGACCTGATGAAGTTAGTGGGAGCAAATTGGTTCATGTCCTTTCTATCCTTAAATAACTAATAATTTAAATCTTCTAAAATTATTAGGTCCTTAAAATGATAAAGTTATGGGGATAACGGAGTCATAGCCTTACATTAAGGTGTTTGATAATGGGTCCATTAACTCAATAATCATTGAAGGCCCAAAGGCCTGGTGCTTGTTGACTAATGAAATTATCATCCATCATATGATGACTTGGATGTATCTCTCTAATGATGTTTGGATTGGCCAACAAAAGTTGGGCCTGATCATTCATTGGTTGGATGCACCAAGTATGATCATGTTAATGGTTGGACCTAACTGGATCTTTTTCTAAGAAGGCCAAAGCCAACTTATCAGGGCCTGGGGCAAAATTAAAATTACTAAAAATTATTTGGAGAAATAATTGGTTATGAACCTACCCTTAGATGTACATGGGTGGACCAACCAAAGTTGGGCTCGTGTGTAGTCTATGTGGATTCTAGTACCTACTAGAAAATTAAAGTAATTCCTCAAATTGAAGGTAGAGGCTACCAGTTCGAATAAAATAGTGGGAGAATCTTTAGACTAAAGTCAAAGTCTTTAGGCTTAAAATGATTTATATACAATAGGTCATTATTTTCTATTAAGGCTAAATCCTAATTGCTTCTATCACTATTAGACAGTGAAGACTTAAGGACCCAACTTCGATAATTAGTATCGAAAGTTGAATATTGATTCAGTAGTACGAATGGATTCGTATTCGGGCTTTTGAGCTCAGTCAAAATAACTAGTCCAAGGTTAACCCAAATCAGGCATAGTGTTTCTAATGTTAGAAACAGGGTCATAGGAAGAAGATTTCTCTTGCTTCTCTTGACCACAGTAGGCTGAATAAGAGAATGGAGCAAAAGTTGCTCATTAAAGACGTTATATGATAATACTTAAAACTTCTTTGTATGTAATTCTACTACCTGGGTATTAGATACCAGTGGTCTTATGCAATTCATTGCAAGGACTTAAGGTAAGTGGAATGTACACACCCTAGTTAGATTATGTCAGAAATGTCTATGTTTGGCATTACAGGCTTAGTCATATTGACAAGAATAAGGTAAATGAGTTAGCTTGAGAGAAAAACCTTGATATCAATGATTATGAATCATTGATAGTTTGTGAATCTTGTCTTCTTGGGAAGATGACAAAGTCACCTTTTACTGAAAAAGGTGAAGGAGCCGATAACGTTCTAAGTCTCATACCTAGTGATGTATGTGGACCTTAAACTTAAGTGCCAAAGGAAGACATTAATATTTCATTATAGATGATCTATCTGGGCATGGGTATGGCTGGGATGAATTATTTAAAATATTCAAATGATTCAATAATGAAAAAGAAAACAAACTGGATAAGATATAAAAACTCTTCGATCAGATCGAGGAGGCAAAGACTTATCCAGTGAGTTTGTGACATATCTAGGAGAGAATAGGATCCCTCTCAGTGGATTTCTTTTTGAAACATAGTATATCTAAAAGAAGAAATTGAACTTTATTAGATATGGTTCAATCCATAACAGGGTTTACTTGTTTGTCTGTTGCAGAGTTATGCTCTTGTGACTATTTTTTCACTCTAAAAATTTATACCGAGTTAATCTGTTGTATTGACTCCATATGGGATATGGATCAGATGTAGATCAAGACTCTCTCACATTCAGGTTTGGAGTTGATCAGTCTATGTCATATATTTGCACATAAATAAACTTGGATCCTGGTCCAATAAGTGATTAAGGGTTATCTTTTGCTATGCTAAGGAACATAAGATGTTAATCAGCAGTAGGGCATTCCTTTTAGAAAGGAGTTTCTTAGAAAAGGAAATGATACCTATGAAGTTGAACTTATAAATGTTTGACTGATAGAAAAGGACCAATGTTATATGATAAACCTACGAAACCAAATTTGATCAGATCAAATTCAAAGCCCATTAAAGTGTCATCTTTAAGGAGATCTGATAGAGTACCGCATTAGTCGGACAGATACTTCAATGTCTAGATCTGGGATGGTGATCATGTTGAGCTAGATGAGAACAATAAGGATCTGATCATCTATAAGGATGCAGTGTAGTGGCCTGATTTTGAGAAGTGGCTTGGAGCTATATGATCCAAATTGAAGTCTATGAAAATCAATAGTGTATGGATACTAGTTGATTGCCTGAAGGGATAAAACCCATTTGGTGTGAATGGATTTTTAATAGAATTAGAGTAGCGCAGACGGGAAGGTAAGGACCTATAAAGCCCATTTGAGTGTCATCTCAGAGTTCAAACATATGTTCTGAATGTATATCTTAGTTATGAACAATGACAAACCCTGCACTTATTGTTGGGCAAAATATTTTGTAGTGTTATTAGTGATGTTTGAGGATGAAATTCTCTTAATCCGAAATAGCATTCCAACATTGCAAAGAATAAAGGTTTAGCTATCATCTTATTTATCCATGTATGAGATTAGACATGGTATACTCACTAGAGATAGTGAGTAGATACCAGTTTGATCCAAGTAAGAGCCACTGAAGGATTGTATAGACAATTCCTAAGTATTTGGAAAATACTAAGGTCCAATGACTCAACTATGGAAGTATCGACTTAAAATATATTGATTTTTTGATTTCAGTCAGAATAAGATGACAACAAGAGAATGATGACTCATACCATAATTATAGGAGCAATTTGCTGGAAAGGTTCCAAGTAGGATACTTTAGCCTATTCAATTAGTGATGTAGAGTACATCATGGCATATGATGCTGCCTTGTAAGCTGTGTAGTTACTGAGGTTCATTAACTGGTTGAGAGTGGCACCCTCCACCCATGGTCCAATCCTATCATAGCAATGAAGCCATAGCTCAGGCTAAAAAACCAAAGGACCAGCATATTCTACATTGATTTCATCTTAGATATTTGATCTGGGTGACGTCAATCTTTAGAAGATCGATGTAAAAGGAGAACTTGACCGACCCATTTGCTAAGGCCTCGAAACTAAGGAGTTCTATGAACTCAAGTGAAAGATAGGATATTTGATATCATTCTAATTAGCTTTAGCCCAAGTGGGAGTTGTTGAAAATAATGTCCTAAAACCAATCATCTAAGTAGTAGATGATTGGAATTAGTATATGAATTATCTAATAATAATAGTAATATGGTTGTTTCATCATAAAAGTTCTATCTTCCTTAGATGAACTCTTAAATTGTGATGAAGTCCTTAGAACTACAATCAATTGATAAATAAGGATTTATCGGATGGCTCTTAAATTATTCATGATCAAATGATAAGTTATTAACAAGGATGATAACTTATCGAGTGTACATCACTATATGCCATATGCGTTGGTTGTCCTCATAATCAAGTGGTGTGGAGATACTGGTATGGCATTCAAGTGAGATATAGAAGTACATCTACACTGAACATGATCAATGTAGCACTCTACTATCAAGAATAGCTAGCTAAGACGAATGGATGTAAGTGTCCCTCCGATCTGAGATCGCCATAGTGACTTACGAGCAACTCACTATACTTTAGTGCTAGACTGTCTGTATTTCTAATATAGGTGACAAAAGATTTTTGGATATAATCAAGTACTTATAGAGTCGGTGTGTGAATCAAGATAGGATTGACCACTCCTGATTAACTTCAGAAAGAGAATGTCTCGCTGTGTTTCAATTTAGCAAAATCTAGACCTTGGTAATCCTCGTAAAGTGGCACGAAATTTGCAAAATTTTGAGATACAATAGAGATTACTTGTATGAGTGTTTGATAGTATACTCAAAGTTGTCTTGAGCATTATTGGTTATAGGAATGAATTATAAGATAACCATGGGCTACGGTTCTAAGAATGTTGCTTTGCATATATTCGACCTATCCAAACGTCGAGAACCATTGATAGATGATAACTTTGATTGGTATAAAAATTAATTTCTATACTACCAACATAGGTTTGAACCTATGGAATCATACACATTAGGGCTTGTAACCTGATCGGATGGTTAATCGACAATAGAGAATCATTTCGAGGTCAAACATTCAGTGCGATTGATGTTTGACCTAATGCAAGTGTTGCAAGAGGATCGATTAGCAATTGAATTACTAATTAGCTTAATTTGATTGAGCAATTGGACTAAGATCAAGTCTAATTGAATTAGATTTAATTAGAATTAGTTTTTACTTAATTGGGTTAAGTCCAATTGATTTATTGGATAAGCCAATAGCAAGGGAAAATTAATTCCTAGTTGGACTAGGATTTAAGTGCATCTAATTCCAAATTGACTTTACATTTAAATCAGAATTAAATATGATTTAATTTAATTTAATTGAAATTTTAATTAGACAAGGATCACTTTTAATTAGTTGTATTTAATCTGGTTTAAATATGAATTAAACTAGGCTTTGACCTAGTCAAATAGGAGTAATCCTAGTTGGACTGAGACTCTCTCTCTTTCCTTGTGCCAAGAATAGCTCACGCCCTACTTTTAAATTCCAAGTTTTTTCTATGTATTCCCACACCCAAGAAGGCCTTCCATGCCCACATATCAGATTATTTGAGAGTTTGTTTAAACTTGGTCAAAACAAGAAAGAGTTGGGATTTCTTTCCTTCTTGCAAGAGTCCCCATTTGATCAAACTCTTTTCTCCCTCATGCGCCATCTCTACCCACGCCCTCCTTTTGATTTTCATCCTTTCTTCCTTTTTTTTGGGTGTTGGTTTTCTATTTCACATGCCAAAAATCAAGGAAGGGGCATCCAAGAGTTGGACGCCCCATAGAAGTCCTCCTTTGACTAGGGTTTGACCTAGTCTTGCAATAATTAGTGAATGCCACTTATGAGATAGTTTTAGGATGTAAAAAGTTCTAGAAAAATCATAAAAAATTAAAGGAGAAGGAGGATAAGGTGTGGAGGATTTGTGGTGCCAAGATTCTTGGAGAAGAACCCTCAATTAAGACATCAAAGTTTGATGTCTTGAAGAGATAAGGTAAGAGAAGATTATCTTCTCTTATATTTTTCTTTTATGTTTCTCTCTTCCTATTTTATTTTTGACTTTTATATGATAAAAATTTGAGAGAGAGAAAGAAGAAGGGTTTGAGAAAAGATGGTGCCAAGATTCTTAGAGAAAAGGTCTTCATCTGGACATCAATCATTAATGTCATGAAGGAACAAAGGTAAGAGAAGATTATCTTCTCTTTATTTTCTTTTGAGTATCTTCTTCATCATTATTTTATATAATTTTTATATGATAAAGATCTGAGAGAGGAGAGAGAGAGAGAAAGAGGGTGTGGAATCTGCACTCCAAGGTTTTCGGGCATGGTGATCCTTTTTGGACATGATCTGATCATATCCTAATTCAAAAAGAAGAAGAGAAGAAGAAATTCTCTTAGGATTTCCTTGGGAGCCCTTCTTCTTAATTTTATTTATAAGATTTTTATGAAAAAAATCTAAGGGTGTGATATCTAAAAAATTAAAAAACAATCTAGAGTAGAAGATCTCCTCTGAACCTAGCATAATAGATATTTTCAGGATATTAACCATTGACGTCCTGAAGGAAAAGATTTGTCTTCACCTAAAGTTTTTTCATATGTCATTTTATTTTTTGATTTATTGGAGATCCAAGGATTGGATTTCTCCCTCATTCCTCCTCATGTTCTTCATCATTTAGATTCTCCAAGAGATCTGAAAAACATATATTTGATTAACCATCAGGAGAGATCCATAAGAAGCTAGCGCTTCGAGCGGATCTTCATTCGATGAATCTTCGATCTGTGTTGTAGGTTCATGTGGATCATCTACAAAGGTCGGATGCATATGCAGCACCGAAGGTATGAAGAAAAATCCTGATTTTTCAGACCAGATTTGTTCAGATCTGATCGGATCAAGAGAAATATTCCAAAATTTTTTTTCTTTGATCTAGATCAGATCTGAGATGTTTCAGATCTGATCTTTATTATTTTAATAATTAAAATAAATTTAGATAAATTAAATTAAATTTAATTTACCTTAACGTAGGGTAATCCTATTATCCGTTGATGATCCTGTAAGCAACAGAAGGTTCTAGATCCAGCCACGCAAGTGCCTGGCCTCTACCGGTATCCACTCAGGCTGGATTTGGAGATCCTCTTCTTTTCTATCATGTCTCCAAAAATTAGATCTAAATCTAATTTGGAGGATCTTTAAAACACCTTTCGAAGATCAATAGTTGTCCTTTACTGCAGTGCAGCCTTCTAGCTTTCTGTCACCTTTCTCTCATCTGGATTGCACCAACTTGGATTCCAAACTACTTTGGGCGTGGAGAGGAGAGGAAGAAGATGGTCATGGCATGGAGGAGGAGGAGAGAGGTAGCCTTGGGGCATGGAGAATTGTATTGCTCTTTGAGTTGGGCGCAGGGTCTTATTTATAGACTATGCATGATCCAACCCCTCTTCTTGCCAACCAATCACAACCCTTAGTGAAATCAGATCTAAATCTGATTGGTGGGAATAAAGTCCCCTGGCTTCATCCTTAGATGGTGCCTAAGACCAGTCAAACTTGGTTCTTAGGAGAAGTCTAATCGAAATCCAAAAAAGAGATTGAGTCCCTATCTAATAGGGACTCCTAGGCGACTCCAGCTTGGGCACACGCCAAGGGTGGTATGCGCCCTCCTCCTTGCCAAATTCTGGCAGGAGGACAGGCCCCCACCAGCTCTCCAATAGGTGCATGACATATGGATAGAAGTCAAAGTATCAATGGTCAATGTTTGACCAGTCAAAGGTCAACTTTTGACCAAAGTCAAAGGATGAGAAGTAGCATATGACCAAAAATGGTAGGTGTTATCTTACAAAATAAGACAACCCTTTTCTGACTTGGATAGGCTCCAGTCAGACCAAGTGAAACCTCTGATCGAGTACAAACTTCTTTGGCTCAGTCAGGACAACTATTTTATATAGTAAAAGAAGAACGTTAGGTTCAATCGAGTGCTAGCACGATTTTCTTGAACCTAATTGAGTCTTATTCAGATCAATTGAACTGGATTAGTTCAATTGATGATCACCAGATTCAAACTCTTATTTGTATGACCTAGTTAGATTCAGTTCTATATGGTAATGGGATATGTCATGATCTCTATCATCGACATCATCGAAACTCCTTTCGATGGATCAGAACTCTTCGGATTCGAACAGCTAGAATGATCGATCATCTAAGATCATTCTAATTGCTCCCAAAATCCACCAGTGACACCTAGCAGTATATGGTGGCAACCCATCAGAGCTAAATGCAAACCTCTTGGTGTAGCTATCTGTGTGATTAAGTTCTTCTATCTTGAGCTCCAATCAGATTAGGGTTAAGGTGAACTCATCAAACCCTAGTTTTTGTCATATGATGTAATCATTCGATTCAAGTCCAATGTGAAAACCTAAATAGAAACTCTTTCTATTATTTCACTCTACCATAGCCATGGACTTCTAGACTTGATTCTCATGATCATCATAGGGCTGCTCCTCTACCACCGAGGTAGATAGATTCCATCTTGATGCAATCCAGTTTCTATAATGAACATGCTATAGCCAACATACACCTCAAGGTTCTGAATAGCTAGAAGATCGAGTTATGCCGTAGTCAAACTATAACACCCTCAAGATGAACTATCGATGCACCTCAGGTCAAAGAACTAGACACACCACTGCAGCATCGAGTCAGTCAATGACGAGAAGGTAGACTTCCTAATGACTACTTGAGGTGGTCACGCTCAGTGCCCTCGTTCTCTAATGAGTATCTATACTCTCGCTCTAGTGTCTCCACACCGTAGACTCAAGACTCATCTACTAAAGAGAAGTGATTGTACACCAGCCTTCTGGATCAATCACCATCCTCATGATGATCCTATGGTCGGGAGCATTTTATGAGTTAATATTGATTATTCATGTCTTAAATTTTTCAACTCTTGAAAATATGAATGATCATTACCATTAACTCAAAGGATGTGTCACAGACACTAAATACACATATGTGATAGAAAATAACCTATTTTATTGATTTTAGTCAAAATTATAATTTTGCCCCTAGAAGTGTATTACAAGTGTCAGCCAATTCTGACTTCTAAGGCACATATATCTAACAATCTCCCACTTGTCCTAAAGCCAATTGGCTACGAGTCTATATCCTGTCTTCTCAAGGTGGGCTTCGATCTTCTGCTGGCCCAATGACTTCGTAAGCGGGTCTGTCATATTATCTGTGGAGTCGACTCTCTTGACCTCGACGTAACACTTCTCGAGGTAATCGTGCGTGAGGTGGTATCGCCGCTCAATGTGCTTGGATTTTTGGTGAGACCTCGGCACCTTAGCAAGGGCTATGGTGCCATTGTTGTCGTAGTATAGAGGAATGGCATCTGATGGCACTACTCTGATTTCTACAGCAAACTTCTTGTACCAGAATGCTTCCTTCGTAGCTTTTGATGCAGCGATATATTCTACTTCTATGGTGGAATCTGCTATCACTGTTTGCTTGGAACTCTTCTAGCTCATAGCACCACCATTGCACACAAACAGACTCCCAGATGTCGACTTTCGATCATCTACATCGGACATAAAATCCGAGTCTGTATATCCCTGGACTTGGAGTTCTTTATTACTAAAGATCAACATCATATCCTTAGTTCTTCTTAAGTACTTAAGGATACATTACATAGAAGTCCAGTGTTCTTCACTTGGATTTGACTGATATCTGCTTATGACACTCACAGCATGGGCTATATCAGGTCGTGTACATAGCATGGCATACATGAGGCTCCCTATTACAGAAGCATAAGGGATCTTGCTCATGCGTTCTATTTCCTCAGGTGTGCTAGGGCACATCTTCTTGGAAAGATGAATACCATGTCTGAAGGGTATTAATCTCCTCTAGAGTTTTCCATACTAAACCTCTTTAGTACTTTCTCTATGTACATCTTCTATGAAAGTCCTAGCATCCTATTCGGTCTATCCCTATAGACCTTAATTCTTAGAATAAAGGATGCTTCACCTAGGTCTTTCATGGAGAACTCCTTGGCACCATATTTTGACTTTCGTCAACGTGGAAATATCATTCCCAATAAGGAGGATGTCATCCACGTACAATACGAGGAAGATAACAACACTCCCACTGACCTATTTGAAGACACATAGTTCCTCTTCATTTTTTATGAAACCAAACATTTTGATCACATCATTGAAATGAGTGTTCCAGCTCCGAGATGCTTGCTTAAGTCCATATATGGACCTTTGCAGCTTGCAAACCTTATGATCAGTATCACTGGATGTGAAACCTAGTGGCTGTTCCATATAGATATCTTCCTCAAGATATCCGTTCAAGAATGTCGTTTTCAGGTCCATTTGCCATATTTCATAATCGAAATAGACTGCAACGGCAAGCAATGTGTGGATGGATTTTAGCATAGCCACTGAGAAAAAGGTATCCTGATAGTCAATGCCTTCGCGTTGACTATAACCTTTTGCCACTAGTCTAGCCTTGAATGTCTCCACATTCCCATCTGCACCAATCTTTCTCTTGAAGATCCATTTACACCCAATAGGTACTATACCTTCTGGTGGATCTACCAAGGTCTAGACTTGGTTCGAGTGCATCGAGTCAATTTCTGGCTGCATTGCCTCTAGCCATTTCTTGGAGTCGATATCTGATATCGCCTCGTTGTAGGTTTTGGGATCATCACCATGAGCACCACTAGCTACATGGAACATTTTCTCTACTTCCTCTGATAATACCTAAGTATCTTTTAGGGGGATGGGAAACTCTTTCCGATCTATGAGGTAGAGGAGGTAGTGTTCTTATTGGCTCAACCTGATTTGGTTTCAATTGGTCCTTAGCTCGTTGTACTTGTGAGACTTTCTCATCAAGCTTAATCTGCTTTTCAATGTCGCTGTCTTGAATAAACTATTTTTCAAGAAAGATGGCATGTCGACTCATAATCACATTATGGTCTTCTGGAATGTAGAAATAGTATCCAAATGACTCTTTAGGATATCCTATGAATCAAGCTCTGAAGGACCTAAACTCTAACTTGTCCAACTGTTGTGTTTTGACATGAGCTGAACAACCCTAAATTTTGAGATGACTCAGACTTGGTTTCTTATCATGCCATATCTCATATGTTGTGGTAGGAACGGTTTTAGAGGGAACCTTATTCAGTAGATAAATTGAAGTTAACAATGAGTGTCCCCAAAGAAAATCAGGGAGGTCAGTGAAGCTTATCATGGATCGAACCATATCCAATAGAGTCCGATTTCTCCATTCTAAAACCCCATTGAGTTGAGGTGTTCCTGGTGGAGTTCATTGAGAGATTATGCCATTTTTCTTGAGATAGTCTAGAAATTCTCGGCTAAGGTATTCACCTCCTTGATCTAATCGAAGAACCTTAATGAATTTTCCATTTTGTTTATCTACTTCATGTCTGAATTCTTTGAACTTTTCAAAAGCTTCAGACTTGTGTCTCATAAGATACACATACCCATACCTCGATAGATCATCAGTAAAGATAATGAAGTAGACAAAATTGCCTTTAGCCGGCACATCAAATGGGCCACACACATCAGTATGTACTAGGGCAAGGAGATCTGTGGCCCTTTCCCCATGTCCAACAAAAGGGAGTTTAGTCATTTTGCCATTAAGACAAGATTCACAAGTTGGATATGACTCAAAAGTCAATGGACTCAATAGCCCATTTTTCTCCAATTTGTTGATCCTATCTTCTGCTATATGATCTAATCTCAGGTGCCATAGATACCTATCATTTGGACTATCCCTAGGTCATTTGGCATTCACGTTTTGCTCGATAGTTAGAACAGATACATCAATATGTAGCTGATAAAGACCGTTAATAAGGTAACCATTTGTAATTTTATTTCTTTCATAAAGAATGTTACAATGGTCCTTAAAGAAGGTAATCACATAGCCTTCTAGTGCTAAGCATGAAACAGAAATCAAATTCCTGCTAGCTGCAGGCATATAATAATAGTCTTTAAAAACTAAGTATAAATCAAATGGTAATCGAAGAGGATATGTTCTCATAACGAGCATACCTCCAGAAGGACATTCCTTCTTGTTCTTCAAGATGGCCAGGTACATAGGGCAGTTTCGCTTCCAGTGGCTGTCACTATTATAATGGAAACACTTCTCTTTGGCAGCGACTTTCATCTTTGGCTCTGCCTTCTTCTTCTTTCCTCCTTCCATCTTCTATTTTTTTTGCAGACTTTTTTTTCTTTCCAGAAGACTTTCTTTTGGAAGAAGTCCATTCCATAGCAAGAACTGAGCCTTTAGAATCTTTCATAGAAAGCTCAGCGGTGACCAGCATATTCATTAATTCGACCAAGGAATTTGAAGTTTATGCATGTGGTAATTCATGATAAATTGCCCATATGCATCAGTCAAGGATTGCAGAATAACATCATTCTGTGGATCTAAGTCTAACTTCACACCGAGCTTCTCAAGCTCTTCCAAGTCCTTGATCATCATCAGACAGTGATCTTGGACTGATTGCCCATCATGCATCTTAGCCTTAAAAAGTCATTTCATGACTTGATACTTGGTTGCGCGACTCTGTTCACCAAACATCTCCTGCAAGTGAGCCAACATTTGGCGAGCTATTCCGATATCTTCATATTGGCATTGGAGCTCATTAGACATCGAGCCTAACATGTAATATCTAGCCTTATTATCTTCGTCTATCTATTTTTCCATAGACGCTCTCTGTTCAGTGGATGGATGGGCTGGTAAGATGGGAGGGTCCTGATCCAATACATGTGTTAACTTCTTAGAACCCAAAATGATTTTATAGTTTCTGAGCCAATCTTTATAATTGGGTCCGGTCAGTCTATGTGTGTCCAGGATATGTGCTAATGGGTTGGACACAGACATTTTTCTGTAGAGAGTCAAAGATTCTAGTTAGATACTGTAATTATGACTTGACTAATTTGTTTAGAAATTTTATTTTTAAACAAATTAGCCCACACTATTTTCTCGGATCTCCACACTCCCTCTGTAGAGATGTGAAAATCTCCATGATTAATGATTTCTAGTGGGTGGTGCGGTCTCACCAACTAACTCATCACCTCACCTAATAGTTATTGGTGATGGGTTAGCCAACGAGTGAACAACTCTTATTCAATGATTCTCTAATCATGGTGCACCCAAACTTGATCTCTAATTCATGAATCTCACCATATTCGGAATATTGATCGAATCCTTAGTTAAGTCAGACCCACCATTTGCATAGACTGGATTCCTAATTGAGTCTCTCACCGTATCAAAAATATTGAGCCCAACTCATCCTCCAGCCCATAGCATCCAATACCTAATAGACATGGTTGCATCTTCCCGGTGCAACTGAGCCACTGTATCCAGCCTAGAATAATCAACCTCAGGAAGGGCCCGCACATCTACAATAGTGGAAGACCTTAGACTCAATCTTTTATTTGGGAGAATTGATTTAGGTCTCATTAAACTAGACTTGTCATAGTCATAACAATTATGGCTAACCTAGTGGCATGGGTTAGCTCGGATTATTGACCACCTCAGATCAGAGCTGAGACAATAGATATGGCCAGGTAAGTGAGACCGGTGGAAGGGATATGCCATTAACTCATACAAAAATGCATTCAGGTCGAGTAGCTCCTAATTAAAAACAAGTCGGTCGTATGTGCCAAACTTACCTTAGACACCAAATTATTGAGTCAGAATCAATTAGGTTAGCCTACAATCCAAACTCTAACCTCTGAGCCTAATTAGGACTTGCTTGATCATGACTCGATCTTGACCCAGACTTAATCCTATTAGACTGGTCAATTTAAGCATTGTTGATCCCATCTAACCAACTCTTGATTCAGTTTGATCAACCGCTTAGACCTAATTGAGCTACCCAAGCCCGAACCCAATATTATGAATATGTTTTAGATCTAAAATTCTCAATTTTAGACCTAAATAATATTTGATAATCTTAATTCTTAATTAAGTAGGGTTCATAAATAAAATATGCACAATAAATCCTAGGATTTCAGGATCTAGGGTTTTGCAAAATGTAAGTTTTGGATTTCTGATTAAGGATGAACGCGCAGCACCCCTCACATCATAAGAACACCCCATCAGATGGGAGGAGAGGGCCTTTAAACCCTTTCTTCATTCTTATGACCGGACGGCTAAGAGGAATGCCTTAATCAGGAACATGTAATACTACAAAATAGTTTTAGATCTCTATCATATATCTCATGTACAAATTAGATCTAATCATGACATATTTTGCATACATCTCATGTATCAAATCATGCATATTTTTAGATCTAAATTATCTCATAATAATCTAAAAAATTAGATTTAAATTGATCTTATCAAAATAAACTCTAATCTAGACAACTATGTAGAACTATTCTACAACTAGTCTAGACATGCATCAATCATATCTCATATGATGTTTAAAATTAAATAATTTTTTATTTACTATTTTGAAAATGTTATTATAATAATTATAATATCAAAAAATAGTAAATAAATAGATCTAAAATATGATTTAATCAAATTAAATTATAAACATGCAAGACTATTCTATAGAACTATTCTATTTTAGAACTAGTCATGCATATTTTGTAATCTTAGATCCAAATTATTTAATTTTAATTTTTTCTAATTTAAAATCTGATCACATCTCATGTGACATCTAAGATTACTTATTTTTTAATTAAAATAAATTTAAAATTTGATCTAAATACTTTAGAACCTTGGCTCTGATACTAGTTGAAGGAAAATCCTGATTTCCCGGATCAGGTTCGTTCAGATCAGATTGGATCAAGAGATATATTTCAAAAATTTTTTTCTTTAATCTAGATTAGATTTGAGATGTTTTAAACCTGATCTTTATTATTTTAATAATTAAAATAAATTTAGATAAATTGAATCAAATTTAATTTACCTTAACGTAGGGTAATCCTATTACCCATTGATGATTCTATAAGCAACGGAAGGTTTTGGACCTAGCCATGCAAGTGCCTAGCCTCTATCGGTATCCACTTAGGCTGGATCTAAAGATTCTCTTCTTCTCTATCACATCTTCAAAATTTAGATCTGAATCTGATTTGGTGGATCTTCAAAACACCTTTCAAAGATCAGCAGTTGTCCTTTGCAGTAGAGTAGCCTTCTAGCTTTCTATCACCTTTCTCTCATCTGGATTGCACCAACTTGGATCCCAAACTACTTTGGGCATGGAGAGGAGAGGGAGAAGATGGTCTTGGCATGAAGGAGGAGGAGAGAGGCAGCCTTGGGGCATGGAGAATTGTATTGCACTTTGAGTTGGGTGCAGGGTCTTATTTATAGACTATGCACGATCCAACTCCTCTTCTTCCCAACCAATCACAATCCTTTGTGAAATCAGATCTAAATCTGATTGGTGGGAATAGAGTTCCTTGGATTCATCCTTAGATGGCACCTAAGACCAGTCAAACATGATTCTTAGGAGAAGTCTAATCAGAATCAAAAAAGGAGATGGAGTCCCTGTCCAACAGGGACTCCTGGGCGCCTCCAGCTTAGGCACACGCCAAGGTTGGCATTTGCCCTCCTCCTTGCTAGGTTTTGGTAGGGGGGACAGGCCCCCACCAGCTCTCCAATAGGAGCGTAACATATGGACAAAAGTCAAAGTATCAATGGTTAATATTTGACCAGTCAAAGGTCAACTTTTGACCAAAGTCAAAGGACAAGAAATAGTAGGTGACCAAAAATAGTAGGTATTGTCTTACAAAATAAGAAAACCCTTTTTTTATATGGACAGACTCTAGTCAGATCAAGTGAAGGCCTATGATCGAGCACAAACTCCTTTGGCTCAGTTAGGACAACTATTTATGGTAGTAAAAGAAGAACGTTAGGTTCAATCGAGTGCTAGCATGATTTCCTTGAACCTAATTGAATCTTATTCAGATCAATTGAACTAGATTAGTTCAATTGATGATCACTAGATTTAAACCCTTATTTGTGTGACCCAGTTAGATTTAGTTCTATATGATAATGGGATATGTCATGATCTCTATCATCAACATCATCGAAACTCCTTTCGATGGATCAGAACACTTCTGATTCGAACAGCTAGAATGAACAATCATCTAAATCATTCTAATTGCTCCTAAAATCCAACAGTGACACCTAGCAGTATATGGTGGCAACCCATCAGAGCTGAATGCGAACCTCTTGGTGCATCTACCTATGTGATTAAGTTCTTCTATCTTGAGCTCCGATCAGATTAGGGTTAAGTTGAACTCCTCAAACCCTAGTTTCTGTCATGTAATGTAATCATCCGATTCAAGTTCAATACGAAAACCTAAATTGAAACTCTTTCTATTATCTCACTCTGCCATAGCCATGGACTTCTGGACTTGATTCTCATGATCATCATAAGGCTGCTCCTCTACCACCGAGGTAGATAGATTCCATCATGATGCAATCCAGTTCCTATAATGAACATGCTATAGCCAACATACACCTCAGGGTTCCAAATGGCTAGGAGACTGAGTTATGGTATAGTCAAACTATAACACCCTTAAGGTGAACTATCGATGCATCTCAGGTCAAAGAACCAGACACACCACTGCAGCATCGAGTTAGTCATTGATGAGAAGGTAGACTTCCTAATGACTGCTCGAGGTGGTCACGCTCAGTGCCCTCATTCTCTAACGAGTACCTATACTGTTGGTGTCTCCACACCATAGACTCAAGACTCATCTATTAAAGAAAAGTGATTGTACACCAACCTTCCAGATCAATCACCATCCTCATGATTATCCTATGGTTGGGAGCATTTTATGAGTTAATATTGATTATTCATGTCTTAAATTTTTTAACTCTTGAAAATATGAATTATCATTATCATTAACTCAAAGGATGTATCACAGACACTAAATACACATATGTGATAGAAAATAATCCTTTTTATTTATTTTAGTCAAAATTATAATTTTGCCCTTAGAAGTGTATTACAAGTGTCAGCCAACTCTAGCTTCTAGGGCACATATATCTAACAAGGCAACAACAGATTCAACCACAGAGTTTTCGACCTGCACAAAGGTAAGAGATCTAATCTCTTGGTGACCAAGATGTGATCTAAGGTTAGTTCTAAAATTATTCTAGATCTAGGTATTGATGTGATCAGTAGCACTTATAATTAATTTAATTTTAGATTTATATTTGCATCATAACATGTTATTGATCCTTGATGCAGGATTTTATAATTTGATCATGTTGTAGATTAAATAATTTAATCTATGTCTTCTGCTGCTCTATATTTTAAAAAATTATTGAAATCTATGCATGAAACCCTGCATGTTTCCTATCATATGTTTCTCGTTAGTAAGATTCACCGATGATGTAGTTTCGATTGAAGGAATAATAACTTTGTCTATTATGGTAGGTCAATATCCAAAGCAATCGAAGCCCTGAGTTGATTTTCTAGTAGTAAGGGCTCGTTCAGCTTATAATGCAATCCTCGACCGACCTTGTTTGAACGCCCTTAGGGCCATGGTTTCGATCTATCACTTGAAGATGAAGTTTCTAACAAGTCATGGGGTTGGAGAAGTAAGAGGAGATCAAGCATTAGCATGACACTGTTATACCATTATCTTGCAAGGGAGAAAGTAAGCAGATCCATGTCCAGTAGATGGGCTTGATGCTTGAGATAACCTAACTAAGGAGCGGGGGAAATCGATCGACAATCTTGTTGCAATATCGTTAGATGATGGTAACAAAGATCATGCTGTTCAAATTGACTCTAACGTAAAAGAGGGAGTCAGGAAGTAGCTCATCACCTTCTTGCAAAAGAATGCTGATGTCTTTGCCTAGGTACCCACGGATATACCAAAGATTGATGCAAAAGTAATGCAACATCATTTAGCCGTAGATCTTAAATGTTGGCTAGTGAAGCAACAGAAGCATAGCTTTGCACTAGAATGGTAGAAAGCCATCATGAATGAAGTTGACAAGCTTCTTGAAGCCAATTTCTCCAAAAAGTATCCTATCTAGACTAGATTGCAATTATCATCCTCATCAAAAAGGCAAACGGCAAGTGGAGGATGTGCATAGATTTCATAGATTTAAACAAGGTTTGTCCGAAAGATAGTTACTCTCTACCCAGAATTGATCAACTGATGAACGCCTCTTTAGCCCATGAGCTCCTCACATTCATGGTTGCCTTCTCTGATTATAATGAAATCTGGATGGCTCTAGAGGATGAAGAAAAAATTGCTTTTATTACTGACCATGGTCTTTATTGTTATAGAGTCATGCCCCTTAGACTAAAAATTGCAGGTGCTACTTATCACTGCCTGATGGATAAAATCTTCAAAAAATAGATCGGCCATAATATGGAGGTCTATGTGGATGACATGCTGGTCAAAAATCGATCTATGATAAATCATATAGCTGACTATTGGTCCAGAATCTGGTTGACGTCGAATCGAGCTAGAGTTGGAAAAGAAGAGATCGCCGTTGGTGATCTACAAAATAAAGTTCCATCCGGAGTCGGGGATGGTGGCTCTGGCAGGATTCTTTGATGATTGAGTCAGTTCTTCTGGCCAATTGAAATAGAGTGCTTAGAAAATTAAAGAGTAGAGTAATGAGGAGAAGAATCAGAGCCTAAAGAAAATATATCTGGAGAGTCTCTTTAATAGATGGAGCTTGTAACAAAGTGATGATGACAGTTGTAACTACCTGATAGTGGACCATCAGGCCATGTGAAGTTTATTATGGAATGTGGTGTCTGTTGTCATGATGCGCCAGTCCATTGGGATTTAATACTTGAAGAGCTTTGAATCTCAATAGTTCTAGAGAGGCTCAGGCTCTTTTGAGGTAGCCCGTGTATAGGTTAGTTCATATTCAATTGGTAGCCAAATTAATTGGAGTGATGAGGACCCTCTGGGCATCTAAAGGGAGATCGACTGGAGTAAGGCCGACTTGGGAGGGGATCGACTAAAAGAACATCGACTGGAAGGAGATCGGCTGAAAGGAGCTTGCCTGTTGATCAGAAGGAATTCATTTATAATGAGTTTAGCTGGAGGAAATCATTCAGAGGAAATGTGAGTGGAGGAGGTCATCCCGAAGGAGACTAGTGGAGAAGTCCAATGGGTGTATGTCTGAGGAGTTTGGTAGACTTGAGGCTGAAGGAAATTCGACTTCTAGGAGGTTATCTCACAATTGAGAGGAGTTCGACATATAAGAGAACTCGGTCAGTGGTCGCTAAGGGTGGATGATTAGGATATTCTTGTAACTCATCCATTTCTTTGAAGCTCAGCCATTCTCGGGATCGTCCGAGGGCTATTAAAAGGAGGACAGGACCCTTTTGTCTGCATATTCAAAATTCTCGATACGAGAATTTAGAGGTCCCCTACTCTTCATATATTGCCAAAGTTTGTCTAGGGAGAGGCTCTATCATCAAGCCAGGTTGTGTCGGGTTTGAATACTTGATTGCTTATAAGACTACCATCTTTGTTCGAGCTCATCCAGGTGAAATTCATAAGATCTTGTAGATTTTGGAGTTATCTAAGAAAGTTGGCAATCGAAACATGAAAGGTCGGCCAACAAGTCCATGTTGGAGGTTTGCAATCTTGGTGCTAAGTAAGAATTCCTCGCTGGCCAAAGTTAGCCATGGTTATCATCGCTGGACGACGTCACCCCAAGACTTGGCATCTAGTTGGACTTTAGCAAATGAGGGTTTACCCCCAACACCGACCGTAAGAAAATCTTCAACATGCTTCGAAAGTACAAGATGAAGCTAAATCCAACTAAGTGTGCCTTCAGAGTAACCTCCAAAAATTCTTAGAATTTATGGTATCAAGGCATGGTATTGAAGCAAATCCCAAGAAGATCAGAGCCATTTAAGAAATGACTATACTAAAAATAATAAAAAAGGTCCAACACTTGATGGGGAAGGTCGCATCCTTAAGTTGATTTTTATCAAGATCAGCCAAGCATTGTATGCCCTTCTTTTAAGTGCTCAAGCAGACAAAGAACATTTGCTGGACTCTTGAGTACCAACAGGCTTTTGAAGAATTAAAGAACTACTTCGGCTCACCACCTCTCCTCGCCAAACCTGAGCTCGGTGAAGAACTTTTCTTGTATCCGATGTTGTCACTTGCAACAATTGGGGCTATCCTGATCAGAGAAGAGGCAAAAATCTAGAGACCTATCTACTACATAAGTCGAGTTTTGAGAGATGCTGAAATAAGGTATACAAAATTAGAAAAACTAACTTATATCCTATTGATTGCAACTTGAAAGCTTCAACTTTTTTTTCAGGGGCATACGATCACGCTTCTCATTGATCAGCTTATCAAAGCAGTTCTCCATCGACCTGATACTTCTAGTAGAATAGTCAAATGGTCAATTAAGCTTATCAAATTTGACATCAATTTTCAGCCATGGCCATCCATTAAAGCTTAGATACTGGTTGACTTCATGGTAGAATACACCATTCTGGATCCCATCGAATCTAAACAACAAGAAGTTTGTACTTTCTATTCTTGGATGAACCTCATTGAAGATAGAGCAGACCATCTTGAGAACTTCTAGGCTCTATATGTAGATGGTTCATCTAATAGTTTAGGAGTAGGCACAGGCTTGATTCTAATTAGTCCAGATTTTATTGCTGAGTATGCACTATGCTTCGAGTTCTCCACAATAAATAATGAGGCTAAGTATGAAGCACTGATTGATGGGTTGAGAATAGCAAAAGGATTAAAAGAAAATCATGTGAAAATCTTTAGTGATTCTTAGTTGGTGGTGGGGCAAGTCAATGGTAATTATGAAGCTCGAGAGAAAAGTACAAAGAGGTACTTATTGGAAAAGGTAAGAAACCTAACTTTGATCTTTAGTAGCTTTGACATTCAGCAGATCCCTAGAGTAGAAAATACTAGGACGGACCTCCTCTCCAAATTTGCCAGTCTAGCTCAATGTGAATTGCAAAAAGAGATCTTCTTTGAAGTTCTACAACATCCAAGCTCAGAAGAATCCCAGACTATGATGCAGGTCGACCTAGTGCCCAGTTGGATCGACCCACTAGTTTTATACCTCAAAGATGTCATACTACCTAGGGATCTGAAAGAAGCTTGGAAGCTGAGGAACCAAGCATCTCGTTCTCGTTATATTCTATATGATAATAAGCTGTAAAAGAGGTCATATTCCTTGTCACTTCTTAGATGCCTTCAACCCTCTGAAGTTAATTATGCACTGAAGAAAGTCCATGAAGGTGTGTGTAGGAATCACCTTGGGGCTAGGTCATTGTCTTACAAGCTGCTTCATCAAGGATACTATTGGCTGACTTTGCAACAGGATGTCATTGATTATGTGAAAAGATGTGATTGATGCCAGAGGAATGCCAATATTCAAAGATAATCAGCTTCAAAACTTGCACCTCTGAGTTCTCCTTGGCCATTTGTGTAGTGGAAGATGGACATACTTGGACCCTTTTTCATGGCATTTGGACAACAAAAATTTCTTCTGATGGTTGTGAATTACTTCACCAAGTGGGTTGAGGCTGAACCCTTAGCGAAAATGACTAATGCTAAAGTACAGAACTTCATCTGAAAGTTAATAGTTAAAAGATTTGGACTACCTCAAACTCTTATTATAGATAATGGACATTAGCTTATGAGAGCAAAATTTGCTGAGTTTTGTGAGGATCTGAATATCTTCCATCATTTTACGTCGGTAGTCCATCATAGGAAAAAGGCGAAGCCAAGGTAACAAACAAGACCCTGCTATAAGAAATCAAAGTGAGACTCGAAAGGGCAAAAGGAACATGGGTGGACGAACTCTATCATATTCTCTAGGCTTACAGAACCACTCAAAGGCTATCAACTCGAGAAACACCCTTTGCCTGAGCTTTTGGAACTGAAGAAGTAATACTCGTCGAGCTTCGACTTCCTTCAGCATGGGTTGAAGGCTTTAATAAACAATACAACTCATAGAACCTCAGAGCAAATCTTGACTTACTGGAACAAAAGTCAGAAAATGCTCAAATTTAGATGGTAGCTTATAAACATAGGGTGGCTCATTACTACAATTTCAAAGTCAAAAGTAAAATTTTCAAAGTCGGAGATCTGGTGCTACGAAGGGCCAACATCTTCCAACCACAAAGCCAAGAAAAGCTTGCTCCAAATTGGTAAGGTCTTTATAAGGTCATAGAAATCATCCAATCAGGAACATATTATTTAAAGAAGCTCAGAGAAAAAATGCTTCCGTGATCATGGAATATAGAAAATTTATGAATGTACTAGTGATAACCTCATTTCAATAAAATTGTCTTACTTTAACATTTTTGTCTTTGGTGCAAAACTATGAGATAGTAGGAAATTATCTGATTGAACTTCATTTTCAAATGAAATAGAAGGCCTCCAGTCATTTAAGATAGCGAGGGTGAAGGAGTTGAAGGAAAACTAGATTTTCTGCCATGGGATCGATCTGATATGATTAGATCTATAGCAAAAATTTCTAAAATTTTTTCTATGTATTCTAATTAGATCTAAGAATTCTCAAATTTAATCCTAAAAATCTAATATTAAAAATAAAAATTAAAATTAAATTAGGGGAGTAACAATGCTTGTTACCTTAGATCGGGTAAATCAATTATCCTATCGATGATCTGTCAGCACTCAGGATTCTGGATCTAGCCATGCACATTCTCAGTCTCTATCATAGTCCACCTAGATTGGTTCTAGATGTCTTCTCCTCCTAAATTTGATATCCAAAGATTAGATCTGGATCTGATCTGTAGGTCCTTGAAAATACTTTCTAAAAGCTGCATGTTCGTCTCACAATCTACATCGTCTCGTGCTAGACTTGGCACTGCAGGATTTTGATCTTCCTCTCACTGTTTTGTGATAAGCATCATAAATTCATCAATAAAAGTATTAATTTATTAATTAATATATATTAGTTTCTAAGAATTAATGATCAATTTATATTTAATTTTTGAGCAAAACTTGGTAGGATTGCGATGTTGTCGTGAAGACACCGTGTTCATCAGTTTAAATCTGACTTTTTTTATAAATTAAAAATTATGAATAGAGTAGTGAGTCGGGTCGAATCCATAGTGAGGCAAAGATTTAATTCTAAAATCTTTGATTTTTTTCATATAAAAAAGAAAAGAAGGACTTTTGAAAAGAAAATTAAAATGGAAAATAGATTTATAAATAAAAGCAGAATTTAAATTGTCCAAAAATAAGCTTAGAACTAAGATCTATTATTTAGATCTTAGCAGCTACATGCAATTAAAAAATAATTAATTTAAAGAGCTAGAATTAAAAAGAGCAATAAAGCTTTCTTTATTAAAATTAAAACTCAAATGTAGAATTTAAATACAAGAAATTAAAGGAAAGAAAAGAGATAGATCAGTGTAGGAGTGGAGATGGCATAGAAGACTGGCTCTTCTTCTTAGAATTATAGCTTTGGAGCAAACTTCAACCCAGAGCTTGACTTCCCTCTCACCAGATCTCTCATTTCTAGAGGTCTGGGGTCCTTTTAATAGAGCTAGGAGGGTTGGATATTTTTTTCTGGAGATAATGTGGGACTAATAGCTTTTATAATCATCAAAATTCAAAGAAATTTGAGAAAAATTTAGATTAAAATGACTCTAATATGAATCTAATATGCTTGGTGAAATCTAGCCATTCAATAGGAATCCAATGGTCCAAAAATCATCAAAATCGGATGCATATCGGCCTAGATCAAGTCAGATTAAATTTTGACCATTCGATCACACGTTGATGAAGGAAATCTGGCCGTAAATCATGCATTGGGAGTCTTGATCATTGTCAAGAGCATTCTGGACCATTGGATCTTGTCGGTTGATTTTTTGGCCATCGGATCGCACCAGATCGCTGATAGAATTTGAATCAAATCCGAAAATCACCACCACCGTTCGATCTTGACCGCAAACAACCTCAGCCATCCGATCACACAATTATTGTTCCTATGGACGATGTGGACCGACTGCACTACACACTGCAACCAATCGGCACTCTTGTCACTGAGTGAAAAGACCAAAATACCTTGTGAGCCGCCATAAATTTTTGTTGACCCTTTAAGGGTTTAGGTTCGCCATGTGTTGCACCTTGATTCGTCGATTTCTATTGAGCTGGTGGTCCACACCTAGATCGTGGACTAGCTAGTTACTTCTGCGGCTAAGTCGGCTTTGACGACTTGGCTTGGCTTGCAGAGTCGGCTGAGCCATTTTCTTTTTTCTTAATTTAATTTTTATTTTATTTCTTTAGAAATTCATATCTTCTCCGTTTTAGCTCTGTTTTGCTTGAAACTTATTTTGTTGTGATCAAAAAAATGAGCTCTTTCTATTGATTATAAAATTTTAATTTTTAATTTTTATTATTTTTTAATTAATTTTTAATTAATAAAAATATGAATTTCTTAAAAATTAAATATAAATTGATCATTAGTTTTTAAAAATTAATATAAATTAATTAATAAATTAATACTTTTATTGATAAATTTATGATGCTTATCACACCCCCCAACTTAAGCTTTGCTCGTCCTCGAGTAAAGAAAGAATTTCATTTAGATTAATTACCATATTTCGTTAAGATCCTCCTCCATAAGAATAAATCTAGGATTTAAGATCAAAAGTTTAGATAGTATCATTAACTAAGTATTGAGTTTTAGAAGTAAATTCATGGTAGATTAATCAGAAACTTTCTTAGAGTTCATCTAAAGATTTTCAGCACTTGATTTTGTGAATATTAACTTAGCATTTTGGTGTTGATTCAAAGGACAAATGAATCTTCTTTTTATCACCTATTTTGGTTAGTTTTCTATATACTCCCAAGTTAAGTGCATGAATTAAGGTAGCTTTCACACTACTTTCTCTTTTTTTTTTTTTATTTTGAAAACTATGCCGAGCATCCTGGCCTTTCCTTCATCGTTTGATGTGAACTTCTATACTTACAGAGTTCTAGTTTGGGGCAATCCACATATACTCCGTATTTTGCACTTTTTATTTAAGTAGGTTGCTCTTTCCTTAAATTCAAGTTTCTTTAATTGAGTTATATATAAACCACCAATTTTTAGTGATAATTAAATCCTTAATTATTCTTATAATTAACACCTACTATGCTTCATTAGTGTGCTTGTGCAATTAGAGGTGTTGTTAGCCTTTAAATGACCTAAGTAGGCTGCTAATGATCCGACCAAGTAATCTGCTTCTTAACTCGCTACCATTATTAGTTAATACTCTCTAACTTTATTACTTTTCCTAGTTTATTTTGCTTAAGATTCTCTTTCTTGAAATATGATTTATCAAAAAAAAAATTTAAAATAGTTTTAAAATTTGATTTCTATATGTATAAATATATATATTTTTATTTTATTTTATTTTATTTTTTTATTTTTATATATATATTTTTTAATTTCTTTTTCTTATCCCCTAACTTTAATTGACGTTGTCCTCAATGGGGAGGGAGAGCAAATACGAGGGTGTAAATTATGTTTATTCATTTAACATGGGTCTTGAAGATTTTGATCCTTCTCCAGCTTAGCCTAAAAAAAAAATAAACTAAATAAATAAATAAATTAGATTCAAGGAATATTGGGTTGTCTCCCAATAAGTGCTAAATTTAATGTCTTTAGTCAGACTAAATAGTGATAACAGACTAATCGAGATATGATTGTTCATAAAGAACCATGGCTTCCTCCATAGATTCTATGGGTAATTCCAAGAATGGTTTCAATCGTTGACCATTAACTTTAGAAATAACACCATTGCTTGGGTTTTCAATTTCTACAGCCCCGTATGGAAAAACATTTTTAACAAAGAAAGGTCCTATCCATATAGACCTAAGTTTTCCAGGTAAAAGATGTAACCTTGAATTATACAAAAGAACTTTTTATCCAAGTTTGAAAGATTTTCTGTGAATTGCTTGATTATGAAATACTTTCATCCGTTCCTTGTACACCTTGGCATTCTCATAAGCTTCATTTCTCAATTCTTCTAATTCATTGATCTAAAGCTTCCTATGGTTTTCGGCTACGTCTAGGTCCATATTTAATTTTTTTATTACCCACATGGCTTTATGTTCTAACTCAACAGGCAAGTGACATGGTTTTCCAAGCACAATCCTATAGGGAGACATTCCTAGGTTGGTCTTGTAGGCAATACGGTAAGCCCAAAGTGCATCAAGTAATTTCACAGACCAATACTTCCTATTGGCATTAACAGTTCTCTCCAAGATTTGTTTGATTTGTCTATTTGGTACTTCAACTTGCCCACTAGTCTAAGGATGATATGGTGTGGCTAATTTGTGGGTAACATTATATTTCTTCATTAATGCGGAAAAGGATCGATTGCAAAAATGTGTTCCCTGATCACTAATGATTGCTCTAGGAGTACCAAAGCGAGAGAAAATATTTTTCTTAAGAAATTTAAGGACCACTTTGCTATCATTGGATTTACATGGAATAGCTTCTACCCACTTGGAAACATAATCAACAGCCACTAAGATATACTCATTTCCAAAGGAATTCGGAAATGGTCCCATAAAATTAATTCCCCAGACATCAAAAAATTTGACTACCAAGATTGGATTAAGTGGCATCATATCTTTATTTGTAATCTGACCCATTTGTTGGCATCGATCACAACTTTTATAGTATACATATGCATCCTTAAATAAGTTAGGCCAATAAAATCCACACTGAAGTACTTTGGTAGCAGTCTTCTTGGATGCGAAATGACCACCACATGCTTGGTCATGACAAAATGATAGAATATTTTTAACCTCATTATCAGGGACACACCTCCTAATGAATACTTTTAACCTCATTATCAGGGACACATTTCCTAATGATCTGATCAGGACACTATTTAAACAAATATGGATCATCCCAAATGAAATACTTTACTTGGGAAAAGAATTTGTGTTTATCTTGACTAGTCTAATGAGAAGGCACTTTACCAATGGCTAAATAATTCACAATATCTACATACCAAGGTTCAGTGGACACTGACAAGAGTTGTTCATCTGGAGAATACTCATTGATAGGTGGTTCGTTAGATGGTGGAACTATAATTCGGCATAAGTGATCAGCAACTGCATTCTCTGTCCCTTTCTTGTCTTTAATTTCTAGGTCAAATTCTTGAGGGAGCAAGATCCATCGGATTAATCGTGCCTTAGCATCTTTCTTTGCTAGGAGATGTCTAATGGCTGAGTGATCAGTACAGACAATAACATAAGACCCAACCAAATATGACCTGAATTTTTTTAGGATAAAGATAACAGCTAAGAATTCCTTCTCCGTGGTGGTGTAATTAAGCTGCGCATCATTTAATGTTTTACTTGCATAATAAATAACCCTCCATAGCTTGTTGATTTTTTGACCTAAGACTGCACCTACAACATGATCAGATGCATCGCACATGAGCTCAAAAGGTTCAATCCAGATAGGTGGATGAATAATGGGGGCTGAAATGAGTGCCTTTTTAAGAAATTCAAAAGACTCAAGGCACTTAGAAGTAAACTCAAATTTTGCTTCTTTTGCTAACAAGTTCGTCAAAGGATGAGCCACTTTACTAAAATCAAGTATGAACCTTCTATAAAATCCAGCATGTTCTAAAAATGAACAAATTTCTTTAATAGTCTTGGGTGGTGGAAGACTTGCAATCAGGTCAACTGTGGCCTTGTCAACTTCTATTCCTTTCTTTCAAATTACATGGCCAAGGACTATACCTTCTCTGATCAAGAATTGACATTTTTCCCAATTAAGAACCAAATGCTTCTTCTTACATCTTTCTAGAACAAGTCTTAGATGGTTTAAGCATTCAGAGAAGCTAGGTCCAAAGACAGAAAAGTCATCCATAAAAATTTTTAGAAATCGTTCAATCATATTGGAAAATATGCTGATCATACATCTTTGGATGGTTGCTGGAGCATTACATAGTCCAAAGGGCATACGCCAATAAGCAAAGGTTCCGATTGGGTAGGTGAATGTGGTCTTTTTTTGATCTTCAGGGGCTATGGGGATCTGATTATAACCAGAGTATCCATCTAGAAAACAGTAAAATTCTTGTCCAGCTAATTTTTCCAACATTGGATCAATAAATGGCAAAGGAAAGTGATCTTCTTTTGTAGCTGCATTCAATTTTCTATAATCTATATAGACCCTCTATCCCGTTTGGGTCCTAGTCGGAATAAGTTCATTAGCATCATTCTGGACTACTGTTACCACAGATTTCTTTGGTATCACTTGTACAGGGCTTACCCATGAACTATCAGATATGGGATAAATAATTCCATTATCCAACAACTTCAGAATTTTCTTTTTGACTACATCCTTCATGGCTGGGTTCAGTCTTCTTTATGCATCTCAAGTTGGTTTAGCCTCTTCCTCTAGGTGTATCCTATGTTGAACTATGGAAGGGCTTATTCCTTTAATGTCTGCCATGGTCCAGCCTATTGCTTCTTGATTTTCTCTTAAGATTGTTAATAATTCCTCTTCTTAGTCAGGATTTAGGTCTGATGCAATAATTACAGGCAAGGTTTTCTCTGGACCTAAATATACATGCTTAAGGTGCTCAGGGAGAGGTTTCAACTCTACTTTGGGTGCCTCTTCTTTTGATGACTCAGGTGATGGTTTAATCATTTCTATCGGTGGTTCAATGGAAGGCACCCATCTCTGGCCATTTTTATTATCTTCATGTATTTTATTTAGGTTTTAACATTCATTGGTTGGCTAGATACTAGATTCAAGATCGACTTCCTCATCGCTAATATCTATGGGTTCATAAATTTCATGTTGGACTATACTTACATTAGCATGCTTAGTAGATTCCTATTCCAAATTGAAAATATTCAGCTCGATAGTCATGTTTCCAAAAGACAGTTTCATAAGTCCATTCCGATAATTGATTTCAGCATTAGCAGTAGCTAGGAATGGTCTTCCTAAAATCATTGGGATTTGACCCTTAGGATTTGATATTGGCTCAATCTCCAAAATGACAAAATCGACTGAAAAGATAAAACTTCCAACCTTAATCAAAACATCTTCTACCATTCCCTTGGAGATTCTAAAAGATCGGTCTGCTAGTTGTAATGTGATCCCTGTTGGCTGAAGCTTTCTCAATCCTAATTGCTTATAAACTAAATAGGGCAAAATATTTACACTAGCCCCTAAATCAAGTAATGCCTTCTTAATGTGGGTTTCTCCTATGACACATGAAATTGTTGGAGAATCTGGATCCTTGTACTTTATAGGCGTATGACTTAACAAATATGAACTCACACCTACTGCTAAGAATGCTCTCTTTGGTACGTTAGTCATCTTTTTCTTGGTGCAAAGATCTTTTAAGAATTTAGCATAATTTGGAACTTGTTGGATCATGTCTAGTAGAGGAATGTTTACTTGAACTTGCTTAAATATCTCTAACATTTTATCTAAATGTTTTAATTGTTTATTAGACCTTAATCGATTTGGAAAAGGAGCTCTAGAGATTGTGGTCATCTGGTTTGGTGCACTATCAATTTCAGGAGCTTGAGTTTGTAACGTAGATTGTTCATTAGGTGGCTCAAAAGACTCAGCACTTGAGTCTTCTCTAGTGTCAGGTGTATTTACCTTATTATCCACTTGTTTTTTTGATCTCAAGGAATGAATAGCATTAACTTGATTAACCTGATTTCCTTGGGATGATCTTCCATTTTGATTTTTTGGGTTGGGCTCAAGTTGGCTAGGTAGCCAACCTCGTTCACGTTCACTTATGGTAGATGCTAATTGACTCAATTGCATTTCTAAGCAGGCTATGGCCTAAGAATTTGAATTCAAAATTTGGCCCATGGTCTTCATGAAATTGCTTAAGGTGGTATTGGTGTCAGTACTAGATTTGGCTAGGGCTTCCAGGCTTTTCTCTAAAGAGAAAATTTTCTTTTCATTAATATTAAAGCTTGGTGGTGGTAGGGTGTTTATCACAGGATTAGGTCTTGGGTTCTGCTAATTGAAACTTGAACTGCCGACATTTGGATTTTGTGACCATGAAAAATTTGGATGATTCCTTCAACCTGGGTTATAGGTGGGTGCATAGGGATTGTTCAATGGTCTCTGATATGTGGCATAAACTTGTGCACATCTATTATCTGATTGGTTCACAATGAGGGGACATTCCTCAAGGACATGGTCTGGTGCATTACATCTATTGCACATGGGTGCAGATACTTGGTTCACATCTAAGGCCTCTAGCCTACGTGTCAAAGTTGCAATTTTGGCTTCTGCAACTAGGGAGGTTTGAATTTGGTATATTCCTCCTCTTGATGGTGTAGAGCTTTCTGGTTCCTTAGTTGTTTCCCATTGTAAACTTTTTTTCGGCTAGATCTTCTAAAAATTGTCAGGCTTCATTTGGTTCTTTGTACATAAATTGTCCCTGGCACATGGATTCTAGCATTGTTTGGGAATTTGAATCTAATCATTCATAAATTATTTGGCATAGCCTCCAAGTTTCTATTCCATGGTGTGGGCATTGGGTTAAGAGGTTCTTGAATCGATCGAAGTATTTCCAAAATGATTCACTAGCTAGTTGATAGAATTAGTTTATTTCATTTCTAATTCTAGTTGTTTTATGATGAGGAAAATAATTTTTTAAGAATATTCTCACAAAGCCCTCCCAGATCGTGATAGATTGATTTGGAAGACTATAAAGCCACATTTTGGCATTATCCTTAAGGGCAAAATTGATTAATCTTAGTTTGATTTCGTCCTCTGACAATTGTTGTAGTTTCATGGTTGCACAAACCTCTTCAAATTCCCTAATGAATATATATGCATCCTCCATTCCCGTGAATTTTGGAAGCATGTTAATGATTTGAGGTTTAATTTCAAAGTTGTTTGCTATGGGTTGGGGCAACCTGATACAAGAGGGTTGGATGGAACCAACCGGATAACATAAGTCCTTAAAGGCTTGAGGCTAAGGCTGATTTGCTAAATCCATTATGGATGTTGAGATTGTAGGGTCTGAAGCAGGAACTAAATCCATTTTGACTAGTCGATCTGATATCCTTCTCCAAATGGGTGTTGGAGAATTCACTATATTATCAATGTCCTCAATCTTTATATATATATATATATATATATATATATATATATTTAAACTCTCTCTTTTTTTTTAGTTCTAAGTTAATTCACCCTTTTCATATCCTAGGACAACCATGCAACATAACTTTCCGTTATGCCAGGGCAAACTTATGTCGGGACAATAGAGATTGAAAATACCTAAAAGTAATAATTTTTATTTTCAAACAAGTTTCAAACAAATTAGTCTTAACCAAAGATTAGCCTAGACCTAGACAGCTCCTAACTATTCCAAGTCAACCTTCGAGCACTCGAAGTGTAGGATCAATCAATCAATTGGCTAGGTATGTGTAAGGTCGGTGGGAGTCCCCCTGTTGCTTGCCTTAGACACCAATTGTGCTTAGCCAGGTAAGCGAATGGAACCAATTAAGTAACCACCTTCCTTCGGGCCTAGTCATCCCCGAACCACCTTTCTAGATATCAATTAATTTGATTAATCCTAACTCATTTCAACTCTAAGGTTTTCTTATCCTATTGAGCTCGAATATCCTTAAGGGTTGATGTCTAATTGATTTTAAGCGTTAAGGTTTGGGTTAATGCAATATGAGGGTTGGTTGTTTGTGGGCTAAGGAAGGGTGATTAAATTCCCACCTTATCTTATTTAATGGGTTGTGTCCTTAAATTGATTCAATATGATATGCATATTTAGATTTTCATACAAGAGGTTCTATGCAATTTAAACAATATGTATGCAACTAATTGAATTCTGAAAGGCTTACCTTTCCTCCAGCAATCACCAAAAAAAATTAAAATTGATATGATGGATGCTCTAAATAATTAGGGTTTCTAATCTTGTGATGAGATTTTTAACTAGGTTCAAGTAGGTAATTTTTAATTAATTAAAAAAAATAAAGTAAATAATAAAAATAAGGAAAGAGATTTAGCATTTAGGAATGATCTCACCAAATAGGATTGAAAGTTTTGTTCGTGCCCTAATCTTCTTTGTTCTTTTCTCTTTCTTTTCTTTTTTTTTTTGCAAAATAAACAAGAAAATAATTAGTAGGCAGTACAAATCAATGAAATGAGAAAATTTTAATTTTTATGCCTCCCCGACAATGGCGCCAAAAACTTGGTAGGAAGGCGATGTTGTCGTGAAGACATCGTGTTCATCAGTTTAAATCTGACTTTTTTTTAAATTAAAAATTATGAAGAGAATAGTGAGCCGGGTTGAATCCACAGAGAGGCAAAGATTTAGTTCTAAAATCTTTGATTTTTTTCTTATAAAAAAGAAAAGAAGGATTTTTGAAAAGAAAATTAAAATGGAAAAAAGATTTATAAATAAAAGCAGAATTTAAATTGTGCAAAAATAAGCTTAGAACTAAGATCTATTATTTTGATCTTAGCGACTTCTTGCAGTTAAAGAATAATTAATTTAAAGAGCTAGAATTGAAAAGAGCAATAAAGCTTTCTTTATTAAAATTAAAACTTAAATGCAGAATTTAAATACAAGAAATTAAAGGAAAGAAAAGTGAAAAGAAAACTAGAAGGAGATCGTAGATTAGCATAGGCATGGAGATGGCATAGAAGACTGGCTCTTCTTCTTAGAACTGTAGCTTTGGAGCAACCTTCAACCCAGAGCTTGACTTTCCTCTCACCAGATCCCTCATTTCTAGAGCTCTGGGGTCCTTTTTATAGAGCTAGGAGGGTTGGATATTTTTTTCTGGAGACAATGTGGGACTAATAGACTTTGTAATCATCAAAATACAAAGAAATTTGAGTAAAATTTAGATTAAAACAACTATGATATGAATCTGATAAGTCTGGTGAAATCTAGCCATTCAATAGGAATCCAACGGCCCAAAAATCATCAAAATCGGATGCATATCGGCCCAGATCATTTCAGATTAAATTCTGACCATTCGATTGTGCATTGTGAAGGAAATTTGGCCGCAAATCATGCGTTAGGAGTCTTAATCACCATCAGGAGCATTTTGGACCATTGGATCTTCGTCAGTTGATTTTCTGGCCATCCGATCTTGATAGCAAACAACCTCAGCCATCCGATCGCGCAATTACTGTTCCCATGGATAGCATGGACTGGCCGCACCACACACCGCAACTAATCAGTGCTATTATCGCTGAGTGAAAAGAGCAAAATATTCTGTGAGCCGTGATAAATTTCTATAGACCCTTTAATGGTCTAGGTTCGCCATGTGTCGCGCCTTGATTTGTTGGTTTCTGTTGAGCTAGCAGTCTATGCCTGGATCATGGATCGGCTAGTTGCTTCTACGGCTGAGTCGGCTTTGATGGCTTGGCTTGACTTGGTGGCTTGGCTTGCAGAGCTGGCTGAGCTATTTTCTTTTTTTTTTAATTTAATTTTTATTTTATTTCTTTAGAAATTTATATCTTCTCCATTTTAGCTTCATTTTGCTTGAAACTTATTTCGTTGTGATCAAAAAAATGAGCTCTTTCTACTGATTATAAAATTTTATATTTTAATTTTTATTATTTTTTAATTAATTTTTAATTTATAAAAATATGAATTTCTCAAAAATTAAAAATAAATTGATCATTAATTCTTAGAAATTAATATAAATTAATTGATAAATTAATATTTTTATTGATAAATTTATGATGCTTATCATTTTGCCCAACCACTTGGGCAAGGAGAAGAGGGAGGGGAGGATGATGAAGGGGTGTGGAGATGAGAAGAGAGGCAAGGCTTTGCCATATGGAATTACAATGCACAACAGTTTGCACCAGGCCCTTTAAATAGACCAAACCTAGAGTCCCATCACATGTAACTTTGATCAACTCAAAGATAACAAGCAAAAGGACTCTATGTACACAACTACAAAAAAGGGCTACAGCAGCGGTTCGTAACCACTATCGTAGCCCAAAAAACTACTGCCATAGGATATGGTAGCAGTTTTCTGGCACTGCTACTACGGCCGTCACCGTAGCTCTACAGCAGTGATTGTTGCAATGGTTGTTTGAACCGCTGCCATAGATAGTCTATTACAATAGTTTATAAATCGCTGTAATAGATCGACCTATAGTAGTGGTTATGTAATCGCTGCCATAGTTAATCTATAGTAGCGGTTACATAATCGCTTCCATAGATAATCTATAGTAATGATTTCATAACCATTGCCATAGGTCTAATACAGCGGTTGGCACCATTTGCATTAGAGATCTATGGCAGCGGTTGGCACGGATATGATAGCGGTTACAAAATTGCTACTATAGATCTTGAATAATTAAAAAAAATAAATTTTTTATTTTTTATATATTTTACCTAATAAATATAGATATATAATATAAAAAATATAATAAATATAAAAATTATTCTAAAATATTAATATTTTATTATCAAATAAAATTTATTATAATATTTTTTTAAAAAATAAAATACATCAAAAGTCTCCTAAATCTACATCATCATCATTGTCATCGGGAGTCGGAGCCGTAGCCAAAGCCGAAGCTAGAGCTAGAATGTTGGCCAATATATTCTCGAAGCTTGTGACTCCAAAATGCATGCTGAGTGTCGATATCGTATCTCTCATGATGCTCTCAAGATGAGTTGTGCACTCCTCAGCCCGATCTGCCCGCATTACAGTATGATCTGCTCATGCCAATGATCCTCAAGCTCCTTCCGACTGACGACATCGAAAGACTATGAGGAGAAGCTCACCTCGGACCAGTAGCTCATCGACGTGTGTTCAAGCCTACATCGGATCCTCCTAAAGTGCTTAGGCCCCAAGACCTAAGATAGATGGTCATGGGGCCCAGAGGTATCCGAGCCCTCGCTCGTGAGCGCATCTAATTGATCTTGTAATTATAAATTAAAATAAAATTTTATAAGAAATTCTATAATACTAATCATATATACAAATATATTTAATACTTACAAAAATACATTCGATCGCGGCGTTCATCGACCTGCCCATCATGTCCATGTGGTTGGATCGAAAGATCTCGCTATGGCTGGGCATCACTCTATCTCTTATCAGCTATAACACAGAATAAAATTAATAGAAAGATGATAAAAAATATGAATTTAATTTATCTAATAAGATATAAAATTAATTGCCTCTCAGCACACAAGACTGGTCGTAGACTCACGGTCGAGAGTGTGCGTATACTCTTGGGCTGCACGATTCTCCCAGTTCTGATGGGAGGTTGCCTAACAAGTATTCAAATAAAAAATAAATATTTAAAAAATATTTAAATAAATTCTTAAGCATATTGAAAAATTCAAAAGTTAGGAATTTTACCTTGAACTCCTGGCTCCTCTTCTGCTGACTCAGAGGATAGTCCTATATCCAAGAAATAAGCTTCTCTAGAGTGTCTTTTCAGTGCTCGAGCCATCATCTATGGAGCTTGACCTTATAACCCCAGTACAACTCTTCGATCTTCTTCAATCGGCCATCTCGAGCCCTCTTGTGTCGGAGAAGTTGTACCTTCTCTATACAAATTTATTAAAAATTAGTTACAAAATTATTCTAATCAAACATATATAGTGTAAACACATAAAATGCATAAGTATAACTAAGATGCGTGTACATATCCATAACTCCTTCCGTACCTGATCCCTGACGACAGCAACCATCAAACGCCAGTCTCTAGGCTCTACAGGAATGATGTCAGACCATATCACAAGCACTTCAAAAAAGGAATGCATCTCCTATGCGATCTCCCCTACCGACCTCCCCTTCACATTGTAATAGACCATCACCTGATGTTGGCATTTCCACATGTGTGCCATATGTGTGGAATTATGAAATGTCCGATTGGATGATGCACCTGCAATACAAATACATTATGCAAATATATAAGTGTACAAATACTATATAAAAAATAATGTTATGCTAATATAATAAAAATGTACACTCAGATATCCGCATAGTAGCATGTGCCTCAAATATGGGCAATGGTAGAGGCTCAGCTGCCAGTGGAGTAGATGCCACCGGTGGAGTAGATGACATCGGTGGACGTTCCTGAGCAGTCGATGTCGAGGTGGATGGAGTATTCTCTGACTGCTACTCGAATGCTGAACTGCGCGAACCCATCGAGGGGTAGGAGTGAAAGCTAGATGGAATTTCGGTGCCATCATGACCTACAACGTTAATGAACATTAATCAATATAACATGTTGAACAATAACATTAGTATAGCATCAATAAATAGTCTCTAATATGTATACTAATCAATTGATGGGTCTATCGTTATGCAATGCAATAAACAAAAGCAACATGATATAAACATCCAAAAAATGTTATTCAATAAATTTTACAACATGAATTTCATTCATAAAAAATTAAGGATGAGCAACAGTCATAGATCCGATCTCTTGCGTGAATCTTAGTGTTAATCCAGAAATCTGAAAGAAGAACAAAGTAGATGATGGTGGCACCTTAGAACATAAAGTTGGAACCTTAGAGAGACATATCAAATTCTAAAAAAATTTGCTCGAAAGTCGAGCTGGCTCCATGCCTGAGATAGCCAGCTCCATGTCTGAGACATTCGGCTAGGGTCCTCCAGCCGACTCGATCATGGCTCGAGCCAGCTCGACTACGTATCCAAGCTGGCTCGGCTATGTGCCATCCCCTCGATCACCCCCTCTCTCGCTCTCTGGATCTCTCTCACCGATAATGGTGGTGAGGCTGAACCCCTCTCTCCTCGCTTTTCCATCTCTCGATCTTGCTCTCTTCCTCTCTCGATCTCCCTCATCGGCAAGATCGGATCCCATCCTTTCCTCTATTCCTCTCTCGATCTCCTTCGTCGGTAAGGCCGGACCCCATCCCTCAGTGATGCCAGCGAGGCCGACACCCTCTCTCCGATCTTCCCTCTTCCTCTCTCGATCTCCCTCACCAATGAGCTGGACCCCTACCTTCCAATGATGGCAGCAAGGCCGACCCCTCCCTCCCACTGATGGCGGTGAGGTCAGATCCCTCCCTTCCTCTCTCAAGTACAGACCCATCGAGTAATCGGGTTTGGATTCAGTCAGTAATTAAAATTATGTTTGGGTCTAAATTCCAATTCTGATCTAAATCTTAACCCATTGCAATCTAGTCCACAGCTGCTCACATGGCACGGCTCAAGGCTACCACACAACGGCCAAAAACTATACATGTAGATAATTATAATATTATATAATATTTATTTCTTTTTATTAATTATTAAAATATACATGATTAATAAATAAACTATAAAATTAAAAAAAATATATACCTACAGCTATAGAGAGGTCGCCCCGAAACTCGAGATCGGTGAGATGATGCTAGAGGGATGACGGTACTAGAGGTAACCTGTGAAATAAAAGCAAGATAGTGAAATAGAGAAAAGAAAAAGAGGAAAGAGAGAGAGAGCAGGGGCGGCCGGGGATGTGGTGCATGGAGGCGGCAAGTGATGAGAAGGCCGAAGGACTTCGCTCTCGATCGGGGAGGGTCAGAATGATGGTGGTGGTGGGGAGGGTGGGGTAGGGGCCAAAGGAGGTGTGGAGTGGTGCGTCGGAAGAGGGGTTTGGTTTCGCACCTGGCCGAAGGAG
>QRFJ01001805.1:101717-265331 GCA_006176705.1 Cocos nucifera | reverse complement strand
ATGGGAGGCCGAGGGGGAGGGGAAGAGGGGCGACACCGACCATGGGGAAGAAGGGGCGATGCTGGCGGGGGGGAGGAGGGGTGAGGCCAGCTAGGGAAGGAGCCTCATCGATGATGAAGAGGATGGGGGAGAGAGAGAGATCAAGCGTGCATGTAAGGGAAGAAAAACTTTAAGAATTTTTAACCTAACCTATGGCAGCAGTTATCGATCTACTGTTCTATATCTATGGCAGTGATTATCAAACCGCTTTCATAAATCTATGGAAGCGGTTATCCAAATCCACTACCATAGATCTACAGCAGTGGTTCTATAACCACTGGTGTAGATCTATAGCAGCAATTTTTGATAACCGCTACCATAGGTTAGAAATTATTTTTTTTTTAAATATTATATAATTTTAAAATTTAATGTCCAACTTCTCCATTCATTATCTAAATAATTATCATTAGAGTGTCATCGCTAAACGTTGGCTCGATCCAACGGCCCTAGCTTCATCGATCAGAAAAATTTGATTTCAATGATCATGAATGACGATGTGATGATCTAGTTTGGATAAGTTCATTAGCATCATTCTGGACTACTGTTTCCCCAGATTTCTTTGGTACCACTTGTACAGGGCTTACCCATGAACTATCAGATATGAGGTAAATAATTCCATTATCCAACAACTTCAGAATTTTCTTTTTGACTACATCCATCATGGTTGGGTTCAGTCTTCTTTATGCATCTCAAGTTGGATTAGCCTCTTCCTCTAGGTGTATCCTATGTTAAACTATGGAAGGGCTTATTCCTTTAATGTCTACCATGGTCCAGCCTATTGCTTCTTGATTTTCTCTTAAGACTGTTAATAATTCCTCTTCTTAGTTAGGATTTAGGTCCGATGCAATAATTACAGGCAAGATTTTCTCTGGACCTAAATATACATACTTAAGGTGCTTAGGGAGAGGTTTCAACTCTACTTTGGGTGCCTTTTCTTTCGATGACTCAGGTGATGGTTTAATCATTTCTATCGATGGTTCAATGGAAGGCACCAATCTCTGGCCATTTTTATTATCTTCATGTATTTTATTTAGGTTTTGACATTCATAGGTTGGCTAGATACTAGATTCAAGATCGACTTCCTCATCGCTAATATCTATGGGTTCATAAATTTCATGTTGGACCATACTTACATTAGCATGCTTAGTAGATTCCTATTCCAAATTGAAAATATTCAGCTCGATAGTCATGTTTCCAAAAGACAGTTTCATAAGTCCATTCCGACAATTGATTTCAGCATTAGTAGTAGCTAGGAATGGTCTTCCTAAAATCATTGGGATTTGACCCTTAGGATTTGATATTGGCTCAATCTCCAAAATGACAAAATCGATTGAAAAGATAAAACATCCAACCTTAATCAAAACATCTTCTACCATTCCCTTGGAGATTCTAAAAGATCGGTCTGCTAGTTGTAATGTGATCCCTGTTGGCTGAAGCTTTCCCAATCCTAATTGCTTATAAACTAAATAGGACAAAATATTTACACTAGCCCCTAAATCAAGTAATGCCTTCTCAATGTGAGTTTCTCCTATGACACATGAAATTGTTGGAGAATCTGGATCCTTGTACTTTATAGGCATATGACTTAACAAATATGAACTCACACCTACTGCTAAGAATGCTCTCTTTGGTACGTTAGTCATCCTTTTCTTGGTGCAAAGATCTTTTAAGAATTTAGCATAAGTTGGAACTTGTTGGATCATGTCGAGTAGAGGAATGTTTACTTGAACTTACTTAAATATCTCTAACATTTTATCTAAATGTTTCAATTGTTTATTAGACCTTAATCGATTTGGAAAAGGAGCTCTAGAGATTGTGGTCATCTGGTTTGGTGCACTATCAGTTTCAGGAGCTTGAGTTTGTAAGGTAGATTGTTCATTAGGTGGCTCAAAAGACTCAGCACTTGAGTCTTCTCTAGTGTCAGGTGTATTTACCTTATTATCTACTTATTTTTTTGATCTCAAGGAATGAATAGCATTAACCTGATTAACCTGATTTCCTTAGGATGATCTACCATTTTGATTTCTTAGGTTGGGCTCAGGTTGGCTAGGTAGCCAACCTCGTTCACATTCACTTATGGTAGATGTTAACTGACTCACTTGCATTTCTAAGCGGGCTATGGCCTAAGAATTTGAATTCAAAATTTGGCCCATGGTCTGCATGAAATTGCTTAAAGCGGTATTGGTGTCAGTATTAGATTTGGCTAGGGCTTCCAAGCTTTTCTCTAAAGAGAAAATTTTCTTTTCATTAATATTAAAGCCTGGTGGTGGTAGGGTGTTTATCACAGGATTAGATCTTGGGTTCTGCTGATTGAAACTTGAACTGCCTATATTTGGATTTTGTGACCATGAAAAATTTGGATGATTCCTTCAACCTGGGTTATAGGTGGGTGCATAGGGATTGTTCAATGGTCTCTGATATGTGGCATTCACTTGTGCACATCTATTATCCGATTGGTTCACAATGAGGGGACATTCCTCAAGGACATGGTCTAGTGCATTACATCTATTGCACATGGGTGCAGATACTTGGTTCACATCTAAGGCCTCTAGCCTACGTGTCAAAGTTGCAATTTTTGCTTCTGCAACTAGGGAGGTTTGAATTTGGTATATTCCTCCTCTTGAAGGTGTAGAGTTTTCTGGTTCCCTAGTTGTTTTCCATTGTAAACTTTTTTTTGGCTAGATCTTCTAAAAATTGCCAGGCTTCATTTGGTTCTTTGTACATAAATTGTCTTGGCACATGGATTCTAGCATTGTTCGGGAATTTGAATCTAATCATTCATAAATTATTTGGCATAGCCTCCAAGTATCTATTCCATGGTGTGGGCATTGGGTTAAGAGGTTCTTGAATCGATCGAAGTATTTCCAAAATGATTCACTAGCTAGTTGATAGAATTGGTTTATTTCATTTCTAATTCTAGTTGTTTTATGATGAGGAAAATATTTTTTTAAGAATATTCTCACAAAGCCCTCCCAGGTCGTGATAGATTGATTTGGAAGACTATAAAGCAACATTTTGGCATTATCCTTAAGGGCAAAATTGATTAATCTTAGTTTGATTTCATCCTCTGACAATTGTTGTAGTTTCATGGTTGCACAAACCTCTTCAAATTCCCTAATGAATATATATGCATCCTCCATTGCCTTGAATTTTGGAAGCATGTTAATTATTTGAGGTTTAATTTCAAAGTTATTTGCTATGGGTTGGGGCAACCTGATACAAGAGGGTTGGATGGAACCAACCGGATAACATAAGTCCTTAAAGGTTTGATGCTGAGGCTGATTTGCTAAATCCATTGTGGATGTTGAGATTGTAGGGTCTGAAGCAGGAACTAAATCCATTTTGACTAGTCGACCTAATATCCTTCTCCAAATGGGTGTTGGAGAATTCACTATATTATCAATGTCCTCAATCTTTATATATATATATATATATATATATTTTTAAACTCTCTCTTTTTTTTAGTTCTAAGTTAATTCACCATTTTCATATCCTAGGACAACCATGCAACATAACTTTCCGTTATGCCAGGGCAATCTTATGTCAGGACAATAGAGATTGAAAATACCTAAAAGTAAAAATTTTTATTTTCAAATAAGTTTCAAACAAATTAGTCTTAACCTAAGATCGGCTTAGACCTAGACAGCTCCTAACTATTCCAAGTCAACCTTCGAGCACTCCAAGTGTAGGATCAACCAATCAATTGGCCAGGTAAGTGTAAGGTCGGTGGGAGTCCCCCTGTTGCTTACCTTAGACACCAATTGTGCTTAGCCAGGTAAGCGAACGGAACCAATTAAGTAACCACCTTCCTTCGGGCCTAGTCATCCCTGAACCACTTTCCTAGACACTAATTAAATTGATTAACCCTAACTCATTTCAGCTCTAAGGTTTCCTTGTCCTATTGAGCTCGAATATCCTTAAGGGTTGATGTCTAATTGATTTTAAGAGTTAAGGTTTGGGTTAATGCAATATGAGGGTTCGTTGTTTGTGAGCTAAGGAAGGATGATTAAATCCCCACCTTATCTTATTTAATGGATTGTGTCCTTAAATTGATTCAATATGATATGCATATTCAGATTTTCAAACAAGAGATTCTATGCAATTTAAACTAGATGCATGCAACTAATTGAATTCTGAAAGGCTTACCTTGCCTCCAGCAATCACCAAAAAAAATTAAAATTGATATGATGGATGCTCTAAATAATTAGGGTTTCTAATCTTGTCTTGAGATTTTTAATTAGGTTTAAGTAGGTAATTTTTGATTAATTAAAAAAAATAAAATAAATATTAAAAATAAGGAAAGAGATTTAGCGTTTAGGAATGATCTCACCAAATAGGATTGAATGTTTTGTTCGTGCCCTAATCTTCTTTGTTCTTTTCTCTTTCTTTTCATTTTTTTTCTGCAAAATAAACAAGAAAAATAATTAGTAGGCAATAAAAATCAAAGAAATGAGAAAATTTTAATTTTTATGCCTCCCCGGCAATGGCGCCAAAATCTTGGTAGGAAGGCAATGTTGTCGTTAAGGCACCATGTTCATCAGTTTAAATCTGACTTTTTTTTAAATTAAAAATTATGAAGAGAGTAGTGAGTCGGGTTGAATCCACAGAGAGGCAAAGATTTAATTCTAAAATCTTTGATTTTTTTCTTATAAAAAAGAAAAGAAGAATTTTTGAAAAGAAAATTAAAATGGAAAATAGATTTACAAATAAAAGCAGAATTTAAATTATGCAAAAATAAGCTTAGAACTAAGATCTATTATTTTGATCTTAGCGGCTTCTTGCAATTAAAGAATAATTAATTTAAAGAGCTAGAATTGAAAAGAGCAATAAAGCTTTCTTTATTAAAATTAAAACTTAAATGCAGAATTTAAATACAAGAAATTAAAGGAAAGAAAAGAGAAAAGAAAACTAGAAGGATATCGTAGATTAGCATAGGCGTAGAGATGGCGTAGAAGACTGGCTCTTCTTCTTAGAACTGTAGCTTTGGAGCAACCTTCAACCTAGAGCTTGACTTTCCTCTCACCAGATCTCTCATTTCTAAAGCTCTGGGGTCCTTTTTGTGGAGCTAGGAGGGTTGGATATTTTTTTCTAAAGACAATGTGGGACTAATAGCCTTTGTAATCATCAAAATACAAAGAAATTTGAGTAAAATTTAGATTAAAACAACTCTGATATAAATTTGATAAGTCTGGTGAAATCTAGCCATTCAATAGGAATCCAACGATCCAAAAATCATCAAAATCGGATGCATATCGGCCCAGATCAAGTCAGATTAAATTCCGACCATTCGATTGTGCATTGTCAAGGAAATCTGGCCGCAAATCATGCGTTAGGAGTCTTGATCACCGTCGGGAGCATTCTGGACCATTGGATCTTTGTCGGTTGATTTTCTGGCCATCCGATCTTGATCGCAAACAACCTCAGCCATTCGATTGCGCAATTACTGTTCCCATGGACAGCATGGACCGGCCGCACCACACACCGCAACCAATGAGCGCTATTGTCGCTGAGTGAAAAGACCAAAATATTCTGTGAGCCATGATAAATTTCTATAGACCCTTTAATGGTCTAGGTTTGCCATGTGTCGCGCCTTGATTCATCGATTTCTGTTGAGCTGGCGGTCCATGCCTGGATCGTGGACCGACTAGTCGCTTCTACGGTTGAGTCGGCTTTGACGGCTTGGCTTGACTTGGTGGCTTGGCTTGCAAAGCCGGCAGAGCTATTTTCTTTTTTTTTTTAATTTAATTTTTATTTTATTTCTTTAGAAATTCATATCTTCTCCATTTTAGCTTCATTTTACTTGAAACTTATTTCGTTGTGATAAAAAAAATGAGTTCTTTCTATTGATTATAAAATTTTATATTTTAATTTTTGTTATTTTTTAATTAATTTTTACTTAATAAAAATATGAATTTCTTAAAAATTAAAAATAAATTGATCATTAATTCTTAGAAATTAATATAAATTAACTGATAAATTAATACTTTTATTGATAAATTTATGATGCTTATCATTTTGCCCAACCACTTGGGCATGGAGAAGAGGGAGGCTAGGATGATGAAGGGGTGTGGAGATGAGAAGAGAGGCAGGGCTTTGCCATATGGAATTATAATGCACAACAATTTGCACCAGGCCCTTTAAATAGACCAAACCTAGAGTCCCATCACATGTAACTTTGATCAACTCAAAGATAACAAGCTAAAGGACTCTATGTACACAACTACAAAAAAGGGCTACAGCAGCGGCTCGTAACCACTACCGTAGCCCAAAAAACTACTGCCATAGGATATGGTAGCAGTTTTCTAACTGCTGCTACTGTGGCCGTCACCGTAGCTCTATGGCAGCGATTGTTGCAATGGTTGTTTGAACCACTGTCATAGATAGTCTATTGCAATAGTTTATAAATTGCTGTAATAGATCGACCTATAGTAGTGGTTATGTAACCGCTGCCATAGTTAATCTATAGTAGCGGTTACATAATTGCTTCCATAGGTAATCTATAATAATGATTTCATAACCATTGTCATAGGTCTAATACAGTGGTTGGCACCATTTCCATCAGAGATCTATGGCAGCGGTTGGCACGGATATGATAGCGGTTATAAAATTGCTACTATAGATCTTGAATAATTAAAAAAAATAAAATTTTTATTTTTTATATATTTTACCTAATAAATATAGATATATAATACAAAAAAATATAACAAATATAAAAATTATTCTAAAATATTAATATTTTATTATCAAATAAAATTTATTATAATATTTTTTTAAAAAATAAAATACATCAAAAGTCTCCTAAATCTACATCATCATCGTTGTCATCGGGAGTCGGAGCCATAACCAAAGCCTAAGCTGGAGTTAGAATGTTGGCCAACATATTCTCGAAGTCTGTGACTCTAAAATGCATGCTGAGTGTCGATATCGTATCTCTCATGATGCTCTCAAGATGAGTTGCGCACTCCTCAGTCCGATCTGCCCGCATTACAGTATGATCTGCTCATGCCAATGATCCTCAAGCTCCTCCCAACTGACGACATCGAAAGACTGAGGAGAAGCTCACCTCAGACCAGTAGCTCATCGACGTGTGTTCAAGCCTACATCGGATCCTTCTAAAGTGCTCAGGCCCCAAGACCTAAGATAGATGGTCATGGGGCCCAGAGGTATCCGAGCCCTCGCTCGCGAGTGCATCTAATTGATCTTGTAATTATAAATTAAAATAAAATTTTATAAGAAATGCTATAATACTAATCATATATACTAATATATTTAATACTTACAAAAATACATTCGATCGCAGCGTTTATCGACCTGCCCGTCTTGTCCATGTTGTTGGATCGAAAGATCTCGCTATGGCTGGGCATCACTCTATCTCTTATCAGCTATAACAGAGAATAAATTTAATAGAAAGATGATAAAAAATATGAATTTAATTTATCTAATAAGATATAAAATTAATTACCTCTCTATGCACAAGACTGGTCGTAGACTCTCGATCGAGAGTGAGCGTATACTCCTGGGCTGCACGATTCTCCCAGTTCTGATGGGAGGTTGCCTAACGAGTATTCAAATAAAAAATAAATATTTAAAAAATATTTAAATAAAATCTGAAGCACATTGAAAAATTCAAAAGTTAGAAATTTTACCTTGAACTCCTGGCTCCTCTTCCACTGACTCGGAGGACAGTCCTATATCCAAGAAATAAGCATCTCTAGAGTATCTCGTCAGTGCTCAAGCCAACATCTATGGAGCTTGACCTTATAACCCCAGTACAACTCTTCGATCTTCTTCAATCGGACATCTCGAGCCCTCTTATGATCGGAGAAGTCATACCTTCTCTATACAAATTTATTAAAAATTAGTTACAAAATTATTCTAATCAAACATATATAGTGTAAACACATAAAATGCATAAGTATAATTAAGATGCGTGTACATATCCATATCTCCTTCCATATCCGATCTCTGACGACAGCAACCATCAAATGCCAGTCTCAAGGCTCTACAGGAATGATGTCAGACCACATCACAAGCACTTCGAAAAAAGAATGCATCTCCTATGCGATCTCCCCTACCGACCTCCCCTTCACATTGTAATAGACCATCACCTGATGTTGGCATTTCCACATGTGTGCCATACGTGTGGAATTATGAAATATCCGATTGGATGATGCACCTGCAATACAAATACATTATGCAAGTATATAAGTGTACAAATACTATATAAAAAATAATGTTGTGCTAATATAACAAAAACGTACACTCAGATGTCCACATAGTAGCATGTGCCTCAAATATGGGCGACGGTAGAGGCTCAGCTACCAGTGGAGTAGATGCCGTCGGTGAACATCCCTGAGCAGTCGATGTCGAGGTGGATGGAGTATTCTCTAACTGCTCCTCGAATGCTGAACTACGCGTAACCCATCGAGGGGCAAGAGTGAAAGCCAGATGGCATTTCGGTGCCATCATGACCTACAATGTTAATGAACATTAATCAATATAACATGTTGAACAATAATATTAGTATAGCATCAATAAATAGTCTCTAATATGTACACTAATCAATTGATGGGTCTATTGTTATGCAATGCAATAAACAAAAGCAATTGATATAAACATCCAAAATATGTTATGCAATAAATTTTATAACATGAATTATATTCATAAAAAATTAAGGATGAGCAACAGTCATAGATCCGATCTCTTGCGTGAATCTTAGTGTTAATCTAAAAATCTGAAAGAAGAACGAAGTAGATGATGGTGGCACCTTAGAGCTTAAAGTTGGAACCTTAGAGAGACATATCAAATTATAAAAAAATTCGCTTGAAAGTCGAGCTGGCTCCATGCTTGAGATAGCCAGCTCCGTGTTTGAGATATTCGGCTAGGGTCCTCCTCCAGCCGGCTCGATCATGGCTCGAGCAAGCTCGACTACGTATCCAAGCTAGCTCGGCTATGTGCCATCCCCTCGATCACTCCCTCTCCCTCTCCGGATCTCTCTCACCGGCAATGGCGGTGAGGCTGAACCCCTCCCTCCTAACTTTTCCATCTCTCGATCTTGCTCTCTTCCTCTCTCGATCTCCCTCATCGGCAAGGTCGGATCCCATCCCTTCCTCTATTCCTCTCTCGATCTCCTTCGCCGACAAGGCCGAACCCCATCACTCCCAGTGATGCCAGCGAGGCCAGACACCCTCCCTCCCTCTCTCGCTCTCTCGATCTCCACTCTCCCTCTCTCGATCTCCCTCACCAATGAGGCTGGACCCCTATCCTTCCAATGATGCCGGCAAGGCCGAACCCCCTCCCTCCCACTGATGGCGGTGAGGTCAGATCCCTCCCTTCCTCTCTCAAGTACAGACCCATCGAGTAATCGGGTTTGGATTCAGTGTCAGTAATTAAAATTATGTTTGGGTCTAAATATCCATATTCTGATCTAAATCTTACCCTTTGATAAATCTAGTCCACAGCTGCTCACATGGCACGGCTCAAGGCTACCACCACAGTACGGCCCAAAAACTATGACATGTAGATAATTATAATATTTATAATAAATATTTATAATATTTCTTATAAATATTTTATAAATTATTAAAAATATACATGATTAATAAATAATACTATAAAATTAAAAAAAATATATACCTACAGCTATAGAGAGCGGGTCGCCCCGAAAGCTCCGAGGATCGGTGAGGATGATGCTAGAGGAGGATGACGGTACTAGAGGTAACCTACGAAATAAAAGCAAGATAGTGAAATAGAGAAAAAAGAAAAAGAGGAAAGAGAGAGAGAGCAGGGGCGGCCGGGGATGTGGTGCTAGTGGGAGGCGGCAATGTGATGAGAAGGCCGAAGGAGGCTTCGCTCTCGATCGGAGGAGGGTCAGAATGATGGTGGTGGTGGTGGAGGGTGGGATTTTGTAGGGGCCAAAGGAGGGTGGAGTGGTGCTTGTCGGAAGGAGGGGTTTGGTTTCGCACCTGGGCCGAAGGAGGATAGAGTGTGGGGGAAGGGTTTCACGAGGCACTAGTGGACGGTCGAGGGTGGATGGGGGATCGTCAGGGGGAGGGGGTTTCATAGGGGCCCGAGGGAGGATCGGATGAGGGTTCGCTACGGACCCAGGGAAGGTCGGATGGGGGGCAGGAGGTGGGGTTGGGTTTCGTAGGGGGGTGTGGAGGGGGGTTTCGATGGAGGGGGGGTTCCACTAGGGGTCGAGGGAGGTTCCGAAGGGGGGTGGCGGGGAGGGGCGACCGAGGATGGGGGGCCGAAGGGGGAGGGGGAAGGAGGGGCGACACCGTCCATGGGGAAGAAGGGGCGATGCTGGTGGGGGGGGAGGAGGGGTGAGGCCAGCTAGGGGGAAGGAGCCTCATCGATGATGAAGAGGATGGGGGAGAGAGAGAGAGATCGAGCGCGCGTGCAAGGGAAGAAAAACTTTAAGAATTTTTAACCTAACCTATGGCAGTAGTTATCGATCCGCTGTCATATATCTACGGTAGTGATTATCCTGCTTCCATAAATCTATGGCAGCGGTTATCCAAAACCACCACCATAGATCTACAGTAGTGGTTCTATAACCACTGGTGTAGATCTATTGCAGCGATTTTTGATAACTGCTGCCATAGGTTGGAAATGATTTTTTTATTTTTTTAAAATATTATATAATTTTAAAATTTAATATCCAACTTCTCCATTCATTATCTAAATAATTATCAATAGAGTGTCATCGCTAAACGTTGCCTCGATCCAATGGCCCTAGCTTCATCGATCAAAAAAATTTGATTTCAATGATCACGAATGATGATGTGATGATCTAGTAGATGAAGACCATCGATGGGTCCAAAAACCTACAACAATAATTTTGATGATGTTTGTAGCATACTATCAAAGTTTCACTTCAATCGGATATCATTATCATGGTCAATTTAGTACGGAATGATTTCGATCGTTAAATTAGAAACAAGCGATCAAAGGGTTAAACGACATCTAATTATGAGATAATTTTTTAGTTAAATAATTTATTATAATTTTAAATATTTTATATGATGATGATAGTAAAATTCAAATCATTTTTGTATAAACCGTTCATGTTAAGCAGATATTGCAAAAGCACGAGCATAACAACCAATGAATTTTCAGAATGGTTATCAGGAGACATATAGTTTTAGATCGTTCTTCCTCTTAGGAGTTGAATTTTTTAGTTATCACCATAAAAAATGATTAAAGTAGTAGCCAAGATCATTTATAAAAAAAATTATCTCATAATCGAATATCGTTTGATCCTTTGATCACTCGTTTATCATTTAATGGCCGAAACTAACCTATACTAGATTGACTAAGATAACGATATCCGATTGAAGTGAAACTTTGATAGTATGCTACAAACATTACCGAGATCATCATTGCAGATTTATAGATCCATCGGAGGTTTTCATCTATCAAATCATCGCATCATCATTCGTGATCATCGAAATCAAATTTTTCTGACCGACGAAGCTAGGGCCATTGGATCGAGGCGACCTTTTGCGATGACACTCTAATGATAATTATTTAGATAATGAATGATGAAGATGGATATTAAATTTTAAAATTATATAATATTTTAAAAATATATATATATATGGCAGTAGTTACAATTAATCACTGTCATAAATTAGATTATAGCAGTAGTTCCTACTAACCGCTGCTATAGGTCTGACTTATGGCAGCGGTTACAACAAACCACTGCTATAAGTCGACCTATGGCATTGGCTTTTTGTAACTGCTACTATAGGTCTGACCTACGATAGTGGTTTTTTGTAACTGCTACCATATATCTGACCTATAGCAGCAGTTAACGAAAACCACTGCCGTAGGAGCTATGGAAGCGGTTTCAAAAATCGCTGCCATATTATGCACCGCCATAGGCCATTTTTATAGTAGTGATATGATCTCCAAGCACACGCTCTTTTTTTTTTTATTTTGTCACACAAAATTCAGAGAAAGCTGGTGTGGAGACGGAGAGATAAAGTTTGGATGGTGCAAGCAACTTATCTCCATGTTATTTTGATCTCATCAAGCACCTTTGACCTAGTCAAATCTAGTTTGATTGGTCAAAACCCCTTATCCATATGGGGGGCATGTTTAGAGGGATGTGCTCCCTCACCATTCTCGTGAAATTACCTAGGGGTCTGCTCTCTAACAATTCTTTAGGGGGCACATGCCTCCTACCCCTTCTTTCCAAAATCCAAGTCAACCTTTGATCCTTGTCCTAAAAGATCGAAAAATTATCAGGTCTTGTCCTATTCCCATCTGATAGATTAGGATAATACTTTTCTGACCAGGACAAGCTCCAATTAGATCAGAATAAACCCATATGAGGTTTTTGTGTGAGCCAAATCCAATTTGACTCCATTGAGGCGAATCAAAATGATTACAGAAGAAGAATGTTAGGCTTAATGGTGTGCTATCATGATTTTCTTGAACCTAATTGGATCTAATCCAAATCAATCAAACTAGATTAGCTCAATTGATAATATTCTGACCTAAATACATGTTTGTATCCTCTAGTTAGGTTCGGTTCTATATAGTAATGAGACATGTCGCGATCTCTATCATCAACATCATCAAAATATCTTTCGATGGACCAAAACTTTTTTGATTCACCCAATTAAAATGATCGATCATCAAAATCATTCTATTTACTTCCAAAATCCATCAGTGACACCTAGCAGTATATGATAGCAGCCCATCAGAACAGAATGCGAATCTCTCAGAGTAGCTACTTGTGTGATTGGGTTCTCCTATCATGAGCCTTGATAGGATTAGGGTTAAGGTGAACTCCTCAGACGCAACACCTGTCATATGGATGAATCATTCAATTTGAGTCTAATATGAAACCTAATAGAAAACTCTTTTCTATTATATCACACTGCCATGGCCATGGGCTTATGGACTCAATCTCATGATCAACATAGGGCTATTCCTTATCTACCGAGGTTGATAGATCCCATCTTGGTGCGATCCAGTTCCTATAATGAACAAACGATAACCAACATAGACCTTAGGGTTCCGAATGGCTAGGAGACTAAGTTATGGTGTAGTCAAGCTATAACACACTCAACATAAACTAATGATGCACCTCATGGCAAAGAACCAAACACACAACTACAACATCAAGCTTAGTAATCGATGAGAAGGTAGACTCCCTTATGACTGCTCGAGGTGGTCACGCTCAGTGCCCTCATTCTCAATGAGTACCTATACTCTCGCTCCAATATCTCCATACTATAAACTCAAGACTCATCTATCCTAAGGAAGCGATCATACATCGATCTTCTATGTTAATCACCATCCTCATGATGATCCTACGATCGAAAGCATTTTATGAGTTAATTATGAAAATTCATGTCTTAAATTTTCAACTCTTGAAAATATGAATTATCATGCCTATTAATTCAAAGGATGTATCATAGATACTTTTACACAGAATGTGCTAGAAGAAAATAATCCTTCATTAATTTTAAGTAAAAATAATAAAAATATTCCTAGAAAGTGTATTACAAGTATCAGCCAATCAAACTTCTAGGATACTCATCTAAAAAACTTTTGCTTGACTTAAAGCCAATTGGCTACAAATCTAAGTCCCATCTTCTTAAGGTGGGCTTCGATCTTCTATTGGCTCAACGACTTTGTCAGTGGGTCTGTCACATTATCTATGGTGTCGACTCTCTTAACCTCAATGTAATCATTCTCGAGGTAATCATAGAGTAGGTGATATTGCCACTCGATATGCTTCAACTATTGATGAGACTTTGGCTCCTTAGCTAAGACTATGGCATCATTATTGTTGCAGTACAATGGGACGGCATCCAATGGCATCACTCAAAGCTCTGCATTGAATTTTTTGAACCAAAATGCTTCTTTCACACCTTCTGACGTAGCGATGTACTCAGCTTCCAATGTAGAGTTTGTGATCACTATCTGCTTGGAGCTCTTCCAACTAACAGCATCACCATTTAAATAGACTACCAGATGTTGACTTTCGATCATCTATCTCAAACATAAAGTCTGAGTCTATATACCCTTGAACCTGGAGTTCTCCATTCCCAAAGACCAAAAATATATCCTTAATCCTTCTTAAGTAATTAAGGATACACTTCACAAAAGTCTAGTGATTTTCACTTGGATTTGACTGATATCTGCTCGTGACAGTCACAGCATGCACAATATCAAATTGTGTACACAACATGGCATACATGAAGCTCCCTATTGCCAAAGCATAAGAGATCTTGCTTATACATTCAATCTCCTCAGGTGTGTTGGGACACATCTTCTTAGAGAGATGAATGCCATATTTGAAGGACACCAATCCCCTCTTGGAGTTTTTCATGCTGAATCTCTTCAACACCTCCTCTATATACATTTTCTATGATAGTCCTAGCATCCTATTCTATCTATCCCTATAGACTTTTATTTTCAATATAAAGGATGCCTCTCCTAGGTCTTTCCTAGAAAACTCTTTTGACAACCATATTTTATAGATGTCAACGTGAGAATATTATTTTCAATCAGGTTGACGTTATCCACATATAGTACGAGGATGATAACAATGCTCTCACTGACCTTTTTGAATATACAGGGCTTCTCCTCATTTTTGATGAAATCAAATAATTTGATCACATCATTAAAATGAGCATTCTAGCTTCAAGATGCTTGCTTAAGTCCATATATGGATCTTTGTAATTTGTAGAACTTGTGATCACTATCATTGGATGTGAAATCAAGCAGCTATTCCATGTAGATATCTTCGTCAAGATATCCATTTAGAAATGCTATTTTTATATCCATCTATCATATTTCATAATCGAAATAAACTGCAATAGCAAGCAATGTGTGGATGCATTTTAGCATTGCTATTGGCGAAAAGATCTCCTAATATTCAATGCTGTCACGCTGACTATATCCTTTCGCTATGAGCCTAGCTTTGAATATCTCTATATTTCCATCGGTATCTATCTTTCTCTTGAAAATCTATTTACATCCAATAGGTACTATACCTTCAGATTGATCTACTAAAGTCCAGACTTGGTTTGAGTGCATTGAGTTAATATCTGACTTCATTGCCTTTAACTATTTCTTAGAGTCGATATCAGATATCGTCTCGTCATAAGTTTTGGGATATCACCATGAACCCTATTTCTTGTGAGAAATATTTTCTCTACATCTTCTTGAATAGTACCTAAGTATCTTTCAGGAGGACAGAAAACTCTATCCGATCTACGATGTGGAGGAGGTAGTATTTAGATTGGCTGAGATTGACTGGGTTTCTCAGGTTTATTAGCTCGTTGCTCTTTTGAGATCTTCTCTTCGAGCCTAATCTATCTTCCAATGCCACCATCTTAAATAAACTATTTTTCAAAAAAAATGGCATGTCGACTCACAATCACATTGTAGTCTTCTAGAAGATAGAAATAATATCTTAATGATTTTTTAGGATATCCAACAAAACAAGCTCTAAATGATCTAGAATTTAATTTATCTGCCTGCTATTTCTTAACATGGGATAGACAACCTTAAATTTTGAGATGACTCAAACTTGGCTTCTTACCATACCATATCTCATATGGTATGGTAGGAATGATTTTAGAGAAAACTTGATTCAATAAGTAGATTGCGGTCATTGGATTATATCCCTAAAAAAACCTAGGCAGATCCATGAAGCTCATCATAGATTAGACCATATCTAATAGGATCCAGTCTCTTCATTCTAAAATCCCATTGAGTTGAGTTATTCTAGGTGGAGTTCATTATGAACTATGCTATTTTTTTTAAGATAGTCTAGAAATTTTTGACTAAGGTATTCACCTCCTAGATCTGATTGAAGAACCTTAATGGGCTTTTTAGTTTATTTTTCCACTTCATATCTGAATTTCTTAAACTTTTCAAAGGCTTTAGACTTATGATACATTGGTACACATATCCGTATCGAGATAGATTATCGATAAAGATAATGAAGTAGACATAATTGCCTCTAGCCGGTACATTAAATGGGCTGCACATATCTGTATGTACTAAGACAAGCTGATCTATGGCCCTTTACCCATGTCCTACAAAAGAAAGCCTGGTTATTTTGCCTTGAAGGCATGATACATAAATTGAATATGAGTTGAAAGTCAACAGACTCATAAGTCCAGATTTTTATAATTTATTAATCCTGTCTTCAGCTATATGACCTAGTCTAAGGTGCCATAGATACCTATCGTTTAGACTACCCCAAGATTGCTTAGGTCCTATGACATTCATGTTTTGCTCGATATTTAACACAGATACATCAACATGCAACTGATAAAGACCGTTAATTAAGAAACCACTTGTAATTTTATTTCTTTCAAAAAGAATAGTACAGTGGTCCATAAGAAAGCTAATTACATTACCTTTCTATGCTAAAAAAAAATAAAAATCAAATTCTTGCTTGCTGTAGGTACAAAACAATAGTCCCTAAGTATGAAATTCAATCCTGATGGTAATCATACAGGGTAGGTTTCCATGGCCACAACAGCAACTCTTGCTCCATTTTCGACATGCAGAATCTTCTCACCATCCCTCAGCCTCCTGCTCTCCTCATGACCCTGCATGAAAGTTCAAAGTAAGCACTAGAGCCATAATCAAGCATCTAACTAAATGCAGAAGAAATCATATGGATAGATTCAATAACGAGCATACCTCTAGAAGGACTTACCTTCTTCTTGTTATTTAGGCTGACAAGGTTTATTGGGTAGTTCCACTTCCAATGACTATCAATATTGCAATGGAAACACTTTTTCTTGTCAGTGGCCTTCTTCTTTGGTTCTTCCTTCTTCTTCCCACCTTCTATCTTTTGCTTCATTGCATCTTTTTTCCTTTCCAAAAGAATTTATTTTGGAGAAAGTCTGCTTTTCAGCAAGTACTCATTCCTTTAAACCTTTCATAGTAAGCTCAGTAGTGACCAACATATTCATGAGTTCAGCCAAGGTACACTATAGTTTATGCATATGAAAGTTCATAATGAACTGACCATATGCATCTATCAAGGATTGCAAGATCACATCAATCTGCAAGTCCTTATCCATGATGACATCGAGCTTTTCAAGCTCCTCTAGGTCCTTGATCATTGTCAAATAATGATCTTGGACCAACTACCCATCACGCATCTATGCCTTAAAAGGTTTGTAGGAGACTTGATACCGAGCTATGAAACTCTACTCACTAAACAACTCTTATAGATGAGCCAATATTTGGCTAGTAGTCTTGATATCTTCATGTTGGTACTATAGCTCATCTAACATTGAGCCCAACATGTATTACCTAATCTTATTATCATCATCCATCCATTTCTCCAGAGATGCTCTCTATTCAATGATTGGATGGGCTGGTAAGGTGAGAGAGTCCTGATCCAATACATAGGTTAGCTTCTCAAAATCCAAAATGATATTGAAATTCCTCAGCCAATCTTTGTAATTGGGTTTGATCAGTCTATGGGTGTCTAGGATTCAGACTAGTGGATTTGATGTAGACATTTTTCTGTAGAGAGTCAAAGTTTTTAGTTAGATTTTGTAATTAGACTTAACCAATTTATTTATGGATTTTATTTTTAAACAAATTAAGCTCCCCCTATTTGTTTTGATCCCTACCTTTTTTTGGTAGAGATGCAAAAATCTCCACGATCATAGATTCTAATGGGTGGTGCAGTCCCATCGACTAGCTCACCTCCTCACATAACAGTTATTGGTGATGGATCAATCGATGAGTGGACAACTCCTTTTCAATAATTCTCTAATCATGGTGCACCTAAACCTGATCTCTAATTCATGAAGCTCATCATGCCCTGAATATTGCTATAATCCTTTGTTAAGTTAGATCTACCATTTGCATGAATTGGATTTCTATTTGGAACCCTCACTATATTTGAAATATTGAGCCCAACCCATCTTGATTGGATTCCTGATTGGGTCCCTCATCGTGCCCAAAATTAGGACTAACATAGTGGCATGGGTTAGCTTGAATCATTAGCCACCTTAAGATAGAATAGGATCGATCCAAATGGCCAGATAAGTAAGACCGGTGGAAGGGATATGCCACTAACTCAGTAAGAACTTATTCAGATCAGGTAGCTCCTAATTAAAAATCAGTTGATCGTATTTACCAAACTTACTTTAGACATCAAATTATCAAACTAGAATCGATTGGATTAGCCTACAATCCAAGCTCAAATCGTAGAGCCAAATTAGATCTTAACTTGATCGACCACATGTGACTATGAGTCAACATTGATCCAATCATAATCCTATTGGACTAGTCAAATCTAAGCACTCCTTCTCCCACCTAATCAATTGTTGATTTAGTTTGATCCACTACTAAACCTAATTGTGCTACCCATATCCAAACCCAAATTTATGAAAGTATATTAGATTTAAAAATTTATAATTTCTAGATCTAATTGATTTCATAATCTTAATTCTCAATTAAGTTTGGGTTCATAAATAAAATATTTATAAAAATTTTTAGGTTTTCAAGATCTATGATTTTGCAGAAAAATAAATTTTAGATTTCTAATTAAAGACAAACGCGCAACACCCCACATGCCATAAGAGCACACTATCGAATAGGAAGAGAGGGCGTTTAAACCCTTCTTACTTTTATGATTAGATGGCCAAGAAGAATGCCTTAATCAAAAATAATAATTATACTACAAAACTATTAGATCTACAACATATATCGCATATATATTTAAAGATCTAACTATGCATGCTTTGTATACATCTCATGTATCAAATTTTATATCTACATTTGCATGTTTTTAGATCTAAAATATTTGATGTAATATCTAAAAAATAAAATTTTAACTAATCATATCAAATAAAATTTCATTCTAAACGATTCTATAAACCTAGTCTAGACATGCATCAAATATATCTTATATATTAATTAAATTTTTAAGTTGCTAATTTTAGATCTGATCATATCTAATGTAACATCCAAAATTATTAATATTAGAATAAAAATAAATTAAAAATTAGATATAAAATGGATCTGAAAAACTGCAAATGAAGCTCTGATACTAGTTGAAAGAAAACTAGGTTTTCCACCATAGGATCGATCTAATCTAATCAGATCTGTAGCAAAATTTTTAAAATTTTTTTTATCAATTATAATTAGATATTAAAGTTATCGAATCTGATCCTAATGATCTAATATTAAAAATTAAAATTAAAATTATATCAGAAGAGTAACAATGCTTGTTACGTTAGATCGGGTAAATCAATTATCTTGTTGATGATCTATCAGCACACGGGGTTTTGGATCTTGTGATGCACGTGCCCGACCTCTACCATAGCCGAATTAGGCTGGTTCTAGATTTCTTCTTCACTTGAATCTAATCTCTAAAGATTAGATTTGGATCTAATCTGTAGGTTTTTCAAAATACATTTTGAAAGCCGCACATTCATCTCACGATCTACGTCGTCTCGTGCTGGACTTGGTGCTGTTGGACTTTGATCTTTCTCTTGCTATTTTGCCCAACTACTTAGGCATGGAGAAGAGAGAGAGGAAAAGGATGAGGGGGCATGGAGATGAGAAGAGGGGCAGGGCTTCACCATATGGAATTATAATGCACAATAGTTTGCATAGGGCCCCTTAAATAAACTAAACCTAGAGTTCTTTTTCTTGTAACTATGACCAAGTCAAAGATAACAAGCAGAAGGACTCTATATCAAATCTCCATGTCCCACCCTCTTATTTTTATAATTTGTCACATAAAAATTTGAAAAAGTTGGCATGGAGATGGAGAGATAATGTTTGGATGATGCAAGCAACTTATCTCCAAGGTATTTTGATCTCATCAAGCACCTTTGACCTAGTCAAATCTAATTTGACTTGTCAAAACCCCTTATCCATATGGGGCGCATGCCTAGGGGGACATGCACCCTCTTCATTATTTTGAAATTACCTAAGGGCATGGTCCACAAAAATTCTTCAAGGGGCGCACGCCCCTTGCCCCTTCTTTCCTGCATCTGGATCAACCTTTGACACTTATCCTGAAAGATCGAGAAATTGGCAGGTCTTGTCCTATTTCCATCTGATAGATTAGGATAATATTTTTTAGACCAGGATAAGCTCCAATCAGACCTGGACAAACTCATACAGGCTTCTCGGATAAGTCAAATCCAATTTGACTCAATTGAGACAAATCGAAATGATTACAAAAGGAGAAGTTAGGCTCAATCATGTGCTATCATGATTTTCTTGAACCTAATTGGATCTAATCTAAATCAACCAAATTGGATTAGCTCAATTGATAACATCCAGATTCAAATTTTTATTTGTGTGATCCAGTTAGGTTTAGCTTCATATGGTAATGAGATATGTCGCAATCTCTATCATCGACATCATCGAAACATCTTTTGATGGATCAAAATTTTTTCAATTCATCCAATTAAAATGATCGATCATCAAGATTATTCTAATTGCTTTCAAAATCCATCAGTGACACCTAGCAATATGTGGTGGTAATCCATTAGAACTGAATGCGAACCTCTCCGTCCAGCTACCTATATGATTGGTTTATCCTATCATGAGCCCTGACAGGATTAGGGTTAACGTGAACTCATCAAACCGAACACCCATCATATGAACGAATCATTTGATCTAAGTCTGATGAGAAATCTAATAGAAAATACTTTTCTATCATATCACACTACCATGGCCATGGGCTTATGGACTCGATCTCATGATCAACATAGGGCTACTCCTCATCTACCGAGGTTGATAGGTCCTATCTTGGTGCGATTCAGTTTCTACAATGAGCATGCTATAGCCGACATATACCTCAAGATTTTGAATAGCTAGGAGATCGAGATATGATATAGTCAAACTATAACACACTCAAGGTACACACAACTATAACATCAAGCCTAGTCATTGACGAGAAGGTAGACTTTCTTATGACTACTTGAGGTGGTCACACTCGGTGTCCTCATTCTCAACAAGTATCTATACTCTCATTATGATATCTCCATATAGTAGACTCAAGACTCATCTATCCTAAAGAAGCGATCATACATCAATCTTTCAAATCAATCAGCATTCTAGGGATGATCTTACGATCGAAAGCATTTTATGAGTTATTTATAAAAATTCGTATCTTAAATTTTCAATTCTTAAAAATATGAATTGTCATGTCTATTAACTCAAAGGATGTATCATAGATACTTTACACATACTATGATAGAAGAAAATAATTTTTTATTAATTTTAAGTAAAAATTATAAAATTGCTCTTAGAAAGTATATTATAAGTATCAGCCAATCTAGCTTCTAAGATACTTATCTAATAGAAGGCCTCTGGTTATTTAAGATAGGAGGTTAACCTCGTCATAGCGATGGTAAAGGCCTCTAGTTATTTAAGATAGGAAGTTAACCTCATCCAAGCAAGGATGAAGACCTTCAATTATTTAAGATAGAAGGTAAACTATGAATATAGACATTTTTACCTTATGGATGCTCTGAAACTAGTTCAAGAATCCTTGTTCATAAACAAAGTAGACAAATACACAAAACATGAAACTGAAGCTATTATTTCGAGGCAACATCGACATCAAACACAACAAGAAAAGTAAAAAGAATTAGCAGGCATCAGACCAAAATGAAATACAGAAAGGTAAATGAAAGATGTCATTTCATTAAAATTAAAGTTTCATTACACAGGATCCCAAGATTGATTACAGAAAAGAAAGAAAGAAAGAAGATAGGAATGCTAAACTCCTACTTGGAGTCAAACATCAAGCTACCAGCCCCAGCCAATACAAGAGCATGCTTCAAATCATTAACCTTTTATTCTAAATTTCTTCTCATGGCTATACTCTCACCTAGTAAGTTATTAGCCCTCTAGAGATCATCTTCTGTTTCCCTTTGTCTTTTTCTTAGAACTGTAGATTCGACATTGGCGTCCTTCACAATGTTCTCGTTATAAGTTGTCTGAATCTTGAGCTACAGGAGTTCAGCCTTGGTCTTTTCGTGGATCATTGAAATATACTCCATTATCCTCTTTAGAGAGGTGATTTCCTTTGGATCTCCTTTTGGGCCAGTCTAGGCTCTTTCTGCCAATTACTTTCGAAGTTGGGATATCTCGGTATTGGTCGTATTAAGCTTCTTCTTCAGATCTTCAATTTGCCCACACCAGTCGGTTCGATAAGTATCATATGTGACCTTGACATCACATAGTTATTTTTGAAGGTTGGAGAACTTCTTTGGTCAGTCCCATCCATGCTTTGACTCTAGGCCGAACCTCTCTCTAGCCAACCGATCTTCTCTTTTACCTCACGAAGTTCAACCTCAAGAGAACAAATTTTAGCCATCAGGGTCCAGGATTTTTTGTTGGTGCACTTCTTGATTTTTGAAAGTTCTTCACTTGGATGATTTTTCTTGACAGTATATTCTTTGAAGAACTGCTTGGAGGATTGGCAAAGATGATTTATTTCAACAGCCTCAGTATATTTTTTTTATGATTTTTGAAGCTCATCCTCAACTTTCTTCAATTTTTTGTTAAGATGGAAAACTTCTTTTCTTAATTCTCTATTAATGGCCATCAAGGAAATCCCCTATGTCAGAGGTTCGGCATTAATGGAAGACTGCGTCAATACACAAAAACATCATGACACAATGGTATGACAAAAAAAAAGGTTCACTTTCCTTACTAAAAATATTCTAAATATAGGAATAAATAAAAAAAGAGTATAATTATGGAAAGCCATGAACCTCAGGAGGAGGAATAGTGGATGAGCTTGGCATAGCTTTAGTAGCCTCAGGCTCTTGAGTAGGCTCGGAAGTTGCAGTAGGAAGATTAGTAGAGCGTAAATCAGTGGTGGCATAGAAGGCCCTGCTTCATCATCATCGAACTCTTCCATCAGGAAACTAAGGTCAAGCTCAAAAAATCTTTCAGCCATCCTCCCTTGGCAGACGTCAAACCCTTTGAGCAAGGCTTCTTGGGTGAAGGCTATCTTGATGTCCTCCATTGCTTTAGAAGACTTGAAGGCCTCGATGGCCCACTCCTTCTCAACACCAACCTCCTCCTCAACCTTTTTTCACTTATCATTGTCCAAGGTTAAGGCAGCCTTCAGTTCTATCGATTTTTGCTTCTCTTTCTAAAGTTCCTCCTGGAGGTGCTTGACTTTGGCTGAGTGAGCTTTCCTCAAATGCTCGACCTTCGCTTGGGCTTCCTAGATGGATTTTGAAGCCTCGGCCTTCCGGAGGTTTGTTGTTGCTGCATGGGCATATAAATAATGCCCCACCTATAAATAACAAGATACAAATTACGACCTCAAGGTTTGTTGGTATTCAACTTGGCACAAGAAAGAAATTAATTACCTCAAGAAAAGCTGCAAAGGATTCCCTAATCCTTTCCTTATCATCCATACTAATCATCTTCTCAAAAATATGTGGAAGGTTGCACCCTTTCTATCAAAGGCTAGACGACCTCCTAGTTGTCCAGAGAGCCTCGCTCCCAATTAGAGCTCTCACCACCAGACCTCCTGTTTCTTCTAATTCTTTTGGTGGTAGTCTTTCTCTTCTTTTCCACTCTTCCCTGCTTGGGAGGCACAAAGGTAGCTACATCATTGGGCGAGGTCGAGCTTGGAGCTGCTATGATTGTGGGAGCAGGTTCTGCTTGAGTCGGCATGATCGAACTTCGATCTTCGACCCTTATCCACTTTGATGGCTCTCCTAAAGAACTATCCTTTCTTTTAAAAGTTTTGATTTTTTGAGACAACTGGTTTAGCTCCTCCGAAGTCATTTTTGTGGCAGTAAAAGAAAAGAAGGTTAGAAGAAAGAGTAAAATATAGCTAGCAAAATGTAAAAATGTACCTGCCAGGTTGAGGGGACTTAAGCTAAGATTAAATAATGTTTGGGCTTTTAATAAGTTGGATAATGAAGGAGCTTGGTAGTTTCTTAATTTATTGGCCGAGTCGAGGTCCTTCCTTTCCAATCCAGGAGATTGGTGAACGAAGTTTCTCAACTGCCCCCATGGAAAAAGCCCTAGTTCTAAGGCGGGATAGGAGATATAGAAAAATTTTTTTGTTTAGTTGTGAATGAAAGAAGGAGCACCCTTGAGCAACCCCTTCTTACTGAGCTGGGGGGACAGATGTTAGCTATGTGTGCCATAGAAGCTAGATTGGCTAACACTTATAATACACTTCTAAGGACAAAATTATAATTTTGACTATAAATAACAAAATGAGTTATTTTCTATCATAGTGTGTATTTGAAAGTGTCTGTGATACATCCCTTGAGTTAATGGTAATGATAGTTCATATTTTCAAGAGTTGAAAATTTAAGACATGAATTTTCATTATTAACTCATAAAATGCTCACGATCGTAGGATCATCATTAGGATGATGATTGGTTCGGAAGGTTAATGTACGATCGCTTTTTTAGGATAGATGAGTCTTGAGTCTACGATGTAGAGACACCAGAGCGAGAGTACAGATACTCATTGAAGAATGAGGGCACTGAGCGTGACCACCTCGAGCAATCATCAGGAAGAATACCTTCTCACCGATGACTGGCTCGAAGCTGCAATGATGTGTCTGATTCTTTGATCTGAGATGCATCGATAGTTCATCTTGACGGTGTTATAGTTTGACTACACCATAACTCGGTCTCCTAGTCCTTCAGAATCCTGAGGTGTATGTTGGCTATAGCATATTCATTATAGGAATTGGATTGCACCAATAGGGGATCTATCTACCACGGTAGATGAGGAGAAGCCCTATGATGATCATGAGAATCAAGTCCACAAGCCCATGGCCATGGCAGAGTGAAATAATAGAAAGTGTTTCTATTAGGGTTTTCATATTGGACTTGAATCGAATGATTAATTCATATGATGAATATTGAGGTTTGATGAGATCACCTTAACCCTAATCCGATTGGAGATCAAGATAGAGAAACTTAATCACATAGGTAACTACACCAAGAGGTTTGTTTTCAGTTCTGATGGGTTGCCACTATATGCTGCTAGGTGTCACTAGTGGATTTTGGGAGCAAATAGAATTATTTTGATGATCGATCATACTAGTTATCTGAATCAGAAAAGTTCTGACAGAAAAGTTCTGATCCATCGAAAGATGTTTCGATAATGTCGATGATAGAGATTGTGATATATCATATTACCATACAGAACTGAACCTAACTAGCTCACACAGACAAGGGTTTGGATTTGGATATCATCAATTGGACTAACCTAGTTCAATTAATTTGAATAAGATTCAATTAGGTTCAAGAAAATCGTGCTAGTACATGATTGAGTCTAATGTTATTCTTTAACAATCATTAAAGCTTGTCTAGACTAAGCCAAATATATTTGAGCTCACTCAAGAATCTTTACTTGGTTTGACTGAAGTTTGTCTAAGTCAGAAAAGGATAGTTTTAATTTATTAGATAAATTTGAGACAACATCTACTATTTTTCGTCACCTGCTAAATTTTGTCTTTAGACTTTGGTCAAATGTTGACCTCTGACACAGACATCTGCGCATATGTTATGCACCCATAGGAGAGAACTTTCATCCTTGTCCCCTACTAAAAGGTAGAGAGATAAAGGGTGCATGCCTAGGGAGGCGTGAGCCCTATGTGGATAAGGATTGGAGTCGCATAGAGATGGGACTCCAGTTGCTTCAGGAAATCAAACTTGATGGTGCTAAAGAGTCTTGTTTGATCCAATCTTGATGCCATCTAAGGAGGATTTTGAGGGAGTCTAATCCAATTAGATTAGATGATGTCATCCTATCAATCAGATTTAGATCTGATTGCACAAAGGACCGTGATTGACCGAGATGATGTCGCACTGCGTGGCACAACAGGTTCTATAAAAATCCTATCTGCGCCTATATTGAAAGAGCTTCTACCTTAGCCCATGCCACATAACCCCTCTCCCTCCTTCTCCATGCCACCCTTTGGTTCTCTCTCTCCTCTCCATTCCCAAGAGGATTTGGGCATGAGGTAGGTGCGATCCAAGCAAGTGAAAGGCGATAGGAAAGAAAGAAGGCAGCACTGCTGCAAGAGACAACGACTGATCTTCAAAAGCTATTTTAAAGGCCTTCAGGATCAGATCCAGATCTAAATTTTGGATGATAGATTGAGAAAAAGAAGATCTCTAGATCCTGCCTGAGTGGATACTGATAGAGGCTAGGTGCTTGCATGGCTACATCCAGAACCTCAGGCAAACATTTGGATCATCATAGAATAATTGGATTGCCCATAACAAAGGTATAATTAAATTAGATTTAATTTAACTTTATTTTTTTATTAGATAAATAAGATCAGATATGAAGTATCTTATATCTGATTAGGATCTTAAAAAAAAACTTTTAAAATATTCCTCTTGATCCAATCAGATTTGAACGAACCAAACCCACGAGACAAGATTTTTTCCTTCAACTGGTATCAGAACGAGATTCCAAAATTTATTAGATCTAATTTTATTTTAATTTTGATCTAATAATTAGATGATTTAAGATGTCACATGAGATGTGATTAGATTTAAAATTAAAAAATTAAAAATTAAATAATCAAGATCTAAGATGTATTAGATACATGACTAGACTAGGAATAGAATTGTTCTATGTATAGTCTAACATGATCATAATTTTAATTTAATTAATTATAATTTTAATTCTATTTATTTACTATTCTTTGATATTATAAATTTAATAATTATATTTAAAAAATAAAAAATAAATTTATTTAATTTGTTCATATGAGATATGATAAATGCATGTTTAGACTAGTTGTAGAATAGTTCTACAAAATTATCTAGAATAAATTTTAATTTGATATGATCAATTTAAATCTTATTTTTTAGATATTTATGAGATAATTTTGATTAGAAAATAAGCATAATATGATACATGAGATGTATGCAAAATATGTTTTTAGTTAGATCAATTTTTATATATGATATATGATGTAGATCTAACTAGTTTTGTAGATTTATCATGTTTCTGATTAAGGCGTTCCCATTGGCCATCTGGTCATAAGAATGAAGTAGGGTTTAAAGAACCTCTCCTCCCATTTGATGGAATATTCTTATGATGTGTAGGGGTGCTGCATGTTCGTCCTTAATCAAAAATCAAAAACTTATTTTCTGTAAAACCCTAGATCCTGAAAACCTAAGATTTTATTTACATGTTTTATTTATGAATCCTAAACTTAATTAAGAATTATGATTATGAAATATATTAGATCTAAAATTGAGAATTTTTAGATCTAAGATATATTCATAAAATTGGGTTCGGGCTTGAGTAGCTCAAATAGGTATACCGATTGATCAAACCAAATCAAAAGTCGGTTAGATGGGATCAAGAGTGCTTAAATTGATCAGCCAAATAGGATTAAGTCTTGGTCAAGGTTGAGTCACATGAGTGATCGATCATGTTAAGACCTAATTAGGTTTAGTGGTTAGAGTCTGGATTGTAGGTTAATCTGATTGGCTCTGGCACAATAATTTGGTGTCTAAGGTAAGTGTGGTAAATATGATCGACTGGTTTTTAATTGGGAGCTACTTGACTCGAATGCATTTTAATCGATTTAATGGCATATCCCTTCCATCGATCTCACTTACCTAGCCATATTTGTCGACTCAGTCCTGATCTAAAGTGGCTAATAATCTATGCTAACCCATGCCACTAGGTTGGTCATAATGGTTATGGCTATGTCAAGTAAATTTTAAAGATACCTAAATCAAAACATCCTAAGAAAAGATTAAGTCTAAGGTCTTCCACCATTATAGATATGCAGACCCTACCCAGGGATTTTTATTATCAGCTAGTCACAGTGGTTCAGTTACATCGAAAAGATACAACCATGTCTATTAGGCATTGGATGCTACAGATTGGAGGATGGATTGGGCTCAATATTTTGGATATGGTGAGAGACCCAATTAGAAATTCAATCTATGCAAATGATGTATCTAACTTAACTAAGAAGTGGGTCAATATTTTGGATACGCTGAGATTCATGAATTAGAGACCAAGCTTGGGTGCACCGTGATTAGAGAATCATTAGATAAGAGTTGTTCACTCATTGGCTAACCCATCACCAATAATTGTTAGGTGAGATGATGAGTATGTTGGTGGGACTACACCATCCTCTAAAAATCAGTAATCGTGGAGATTTTTACATATCTATAGCAGGAGTGTAGGGATCTGAGAAAATAGTGGGAGCTAATTTATTTTAAAATCAAACTCCTAAATAAATTGGTCAAATCTTAATTATAAAAATCTAACTAGAAACTTTGACTTTCTACAAGAAAAAAGAAAATATCTGCATCCAACCCACTAGCCCATATCCTGGACACCCATAGACTGATCGAACCCAATTATAAGGATTAGCTCCAAAACTTCAAAATCATTTTGGGTTCCAAGAAGTTGACTCATATATTGGACCAGGATCCTCCTACCTTACTAGCTCGTCCATCCACTGAAAAGAAAGTAACTCTTGATAAATGGATGGATGAAGATAACAAGGTCAGATACTACATGTTGGGCTCGATGTCTGATGAGCATCAGCATCAACATGAAGTTATCAAGACTGCCCATCAAATGTTGGCTCACCTGCTAAAGTTGTTTAGTGAACAGAGTTGCGCAGCCAAATATTAGGTCACTAAATGACTGTTTAAGGCTAAAATGCATGATGGACAGTCAGTCCAAGATCATTGTCCGATGATGATTACGGACTTGGAAGAGCTTGAGAAGTTCGGAGTGAAGTTAGACCAGGATCTGCAGAATGATATAATTCTGCAATCCTTGACTGATGCATATGGGCAGTTCATCATGAACTATCATATGCATAAACTTCAAGATACTCTAGCCGAGCTTATGAATATGCTAGTTACTATTGAGCTTTCGATGAAAAGATCTAAAGGCTCAGTACTTGCTATGGAACGGACTTCTTTCAAGAGAAAGTCTTTTGGAAAGAAGAAGAAGTTTATGGCAAGGCAGAAGGTGGAAGGTGGAAAGAAAAAAAGGTAGAGCTAAAGAAGAAGATTGCTGACATAGAAAAGTATTTCCATCATAATACTGACGGCCACTGAAAGCAAAATTGATCTACATACCCGGCCACCTTGAAGAATAAGAAGGAGACGTCCTTCTCGAGGTATGCTCATTATTAAATCTAACTTTACGATTTTTTCTGCATCCAGTTGGGTGCTTGACTTTGGTTCTAGTACTCATTTATGCACTTCCATGCAGGATCTTGAGAATAGCAGAAAGCTGAGAAATGGTGATATGATCCTATGTATTGAAAATGGAGCAAGGGTCGCTACTATGGCTGTGGAAATCTATCCTCTTCGACTATCGTCTAGCATAGATTTAGTACTTAGGGATTGTTATTATGTGCCTGCTGTGAGCAAAAATTTGATTTTTATTTCTTGTTTAGCACTAAAAGGCTACATAATTAGTTTTCTTAAGAACCATTGTAATATTTTTTATAAAAGAAATAAAATTACAAGTGATTTTCTCATTAACGATCTCTACCAGTTACATATTGATGTATCTATCTTTAATATGGAGCAAAATGTGAATGCCATAAGATCAAAATGACCTAGGGATAGTCCAAATGAAAGGTATCTATGGCATCTATGGCTAGATCTTATAGCAAAAGATAGGATTAAGAAATTAGAAAAAATCAGACTATTGAGTCAATTGACTTTCGTGTCATATCTAATTTGTGAATCATGTCTTCATGGCAAAATGACTAAGCTCCCTTTTATAGGACATAGGGAAAGGGCCATAGATCTACTAGCCCTAGTACATACTAATGTGTGTGACCCATTTGATGTACTGGCTAGAGGTACCTTTTACTACTTCAAAACCTTTATTGATGATTTATCTTGGTATGGGTACATATATCTTATGAGACATAAGTCTGAAGCTTTTGAAAAGTTCATAAAATTCAAACATGAAGTCAAAAAGCAAACTGAGAAATCCATTAAGTTCTTCGATTAGATCGAGGAGGTGAATACCTTAGTCAAGAATTTCTAGACTATCTCAAGCAAAATGGCATAATTTCTCAATGGACTACATCTGAAATACCTTAACTCAACAAAATTTTAGAATGGAGGAATCGGATCCTATTAGATATGGTCCGATCCATGATGAGCTTCACAGACCATTCTGATTTTCTGTAGAGACATAGTCTGTTAACTGCTATATATTTACTAAATAGGATTTTCTCTAAAATCATTCATAGCACATCGTATGAGATATGGTACGGCAAGAAATCAAGTCTGAGTCATCTCAGAATTTAGGATTGTCCGGCTCCTATCAAAAGACAACAAGCAAACAAGTTAGACTATAGGTCCTTTAGAGCTTGATTTATAGGATATCCTAAAGAATCATTAGGATATTATTTCTACATTCCAGAAGACCATAATGTGACTGTGAGTTGGCACGCCATCTTTCTTCAAAAATAGTTTATTCAAGATGGTGGCATTGGAAAGCAAATCAAACTCGAGGAGAAAGTCTCACAAGAGCAATGAGCTAAAGGCCCCATCGAACCAAATCAGGTTGAGCCAATACAATCTCTACCTCTTCCACCTCATAGATCAAAAAGGGTTTTCCATCTCCTAAGAGGTACTTAGTTACTATTTCAAAGAAAGAAGAGAAAATATTCCTCGTAGGTAATGGGGTTCATGGTGATCCCAAAACTTATGATGAGACAATATTAGATATCGACTCCGAAAAATGGTTAAAGGCAATGAAGTTAGAAATTGAATTAATACACTCAAACCAAGTTTGGACCTTGGTAGATCCACCTGAAGGTATATTATCTATTGGGTATAAATGGATCTACAAGAGAAAGATTGGTGCAGATGAGAATGTGGAGACATTCAAAGCTAGATTAGTGGCAAAAGGGTATAGTCAGCATGAAGGAATTGACTATCAGGATATCTTTTCGCCAGCAGCTATGCTAAAATCTATCCGCACATTGCTTGCTATTGCAGCTTATTTTGATTATGAAATATGATAAATGGATGTGAAAATGACATGTTTAAATGGATACCTTGAGAAAGATATCTATATGGAACAACCGCTAGGTTTCACATCCAGTTATACTAATCACAAAGTATGCAAGCTGCAAAGGTTCATACATGGACTCAAGCAAGCATCTCGGAGCTGGAATACTTATTTTAATGATGTGATCAAATTATTTGATTTAATCAAAAATGAGGAGGAATCTTGTATTTTTAAAAAGGTCGGTGGGAGCTATTATCTTCCTCGTACTGTACGTGAATGATATCCTTCTTATTGAAAATAATATTCCTATGTTGACCATAGTTAAAATGTGGTTATCAAAAGAATTCTCCATGAAAGGCCTAAGAGAAGAATCCTTCATTCTAGGAATCAAGATCTTTAGAGATAGATCAAATAGGATGCTAGGTCTTTCATAGAAGATGTACATAGAGGAAGTGCTAAAGAGGTTTAGCATGAAAAACTCCAAGATGAGATTGGTACCCTTCAGACATGGCATTCATCTCTCCAAGAAAATATGTCCTGACACACTAAAGGAGATTGAATGCATGAGCAAGATCCCTTATGCTTCAGCAATAGAGAGCCTCATGTATGCCATGTTATGTACACGACCTGATATAGCCCATGCTGTGAGTGTCATGAGCAAATATCAATCGAATCCAAGTGAAGAATACTAGACATCTATGAAATGTATCCTTAAGTACTTGAGAAGAACTAAGGATATGTTGTTGGTTTTTGGTAATGGAGAACTCCAAGTCCAGGGGTATATAGACTCGAATTTTATATTCAATATAGATGATTGAAAGTCGACATCTGGGAGTCTATTTGTGTGTAATGGTGGTGCTATCAGTTGGAAGAGTTCCAAGCAAATAGTGATAGCAGATTCCACCATGGAAGCAGAGTACATCGCTGCATCAGAAGCTATGAAGAAGGCATTCTGATATAAGAAATTCACTGTAGAGATCGAAGTGATACCATTGGATGCCATTCCTCTGTACTACGACAATAATGGCACCATAGCCCTTGCTAAGGTGCCAAGGTCTCACCAAGAATCCAAGCACATCGAGCGGTGATTCCACCTCATCAGCTATTACCTCGAGAAAGGTTACGTCGAGGTCAAGAGGGTCGACTCCGTATACAATGCGGCAGACCCACTCACAAAGCCATTGGACCAACAGAAGATCGAAGCCCACATTAAGAAGATGGGACTTAGATTTGTAGCCAATTGGCTTTAGATCAAGTGGGAGTTTATTAGATATGTCTGCCCTAGAAGCCTGATTGGCTGATACTTGTAACACACTTCTAAGGGTAAAATTATAATTTTGACTATAAATAATAAAATGGATTATTTTCTATCATAGTGTGTTTTTGAAAGTGTCTATGATACACCCTTGAGTTAATGGTACTGATAGTTCATATTTTCAAGAGTTGAAAATTTAAGATATGAATTTTCATTATTAACTTATAAAATGCTTCTGATAGTAGGATCATCATGAGGAAGGTGATTGATCTGGAATGTTGGTGTACGATCGCTTCTTTAGTATAGATGAGTCTTGAGTCTATGGTGTAGAGACATCAAAGCGAGAGTACAGATACTCGTTAGAGAAAGAGGGCACTAAGCGTGACCACCTCAAGCAGTCATTAGGAAGTCTACCTTCTCGTCGATGACTGGCTCAAAGCTATAGTGGTGTGTCTAATTCTTTGACTTGAGGTGCATCGATGGTTCACCTTGAGGGTGTTATAGTTTGACTATACTATAACTCGATCTTCTAGCGATTCGAAACCCTGAGGTGTATGTTGGCTATAGCATGTTCATTGTAGGAATTGGATTGCACCAATAGGGGATCTATCTACCTTGGTAGATGATGAGCAATCCTATGATGATCATGAGAATCATAAGAATATGGCTATGGCAGAGTGAAATAATAGAAAGAATTTCTATTAGGGTTTTGACATTGGACTTGAATCGAATGATTAATTCATATAATGGATATCAGGATTCGACGAGATCACCTTAATCCTAATCCGATCGAGGCTCAAGATAGAGGAACTTAATCACACAGATAACTACACCGAGAGGTTCATTTTTAGTTTTGATGGATTGCCACCATATGCTGCTAGGTGTCATTGGTGGATTTTGGAAGCAATTAGAATGATTTTGATGATCAATCATACTAGTTATCTGAATCAGAAAAGTTTTGATCCATCGGAAGGTGTTTTGATGATTTCGATGATAGAGATCGTGACATATCCCATTACCATATCGAACTAAATCTAATTAGACCACACAAACAAGGGTTTGGATCTGGATATCATCAATTGGATTAACCTAGTTCAATTGATTTGAATAAGATTCAATTAGGTTCAAGAAAATCGTGCTAGCACACGATTGAGTCTAATGTTCTCCTTTAACAATCATTAAAGCTTGTCTCGATCGAGCGAAATATATTTGGACTCACTCAAGAACCTTTACTTGGTCTGACTGAAGCTTGTCCAAGTCAGAAAAGGTTTGTTTTAATTTATGAGATAAATTTGAGACAATACCTATCATTCTTCATCACCTGCTAAATCTTGTCTTTGGACTTTGGTCAGATGTTGATCTTTGACACTTAGACATCTGCCCATTTCTCATGCACCCATAGGAGAGAACTTTGACCCTTGTCCCACTACTAAAAGGTAGGGAGACAAGGCACAAGCCTAGGTAGGCGTGCACCCCATGTGGATAAGGATTGGAGTCCCATACAAATGGTACTCCAATTGCTTCAGGGAATCAAACTTGATGGCGCCAAAGAGTCTTGTTTAACCCAATCTTGGTGCCATCTAAGGAGGGTTTTGAGGTACTCTAATTTGATTAGATTAGAGGATATCATCCCATTAATCAGATTTAGATCTGATTGCACAAAGGGTCATGATTGGTCGGGATGATGTGGCACTGCATGGCACAGTAGAGTTTGTAAAAACCCTATCTGCACCTAGATTGAAATAGCTTCTACCTTAGCCCATGCCATATAGCCACTCTCCCTCCTTCTCCATGCCACCCTCTGGTTCTCTCTCTCCTTTCCATGCCTAAGAGGATTTGGGAATGAGTTAGATGTGATCCAAGCAAGTGAAAGATGGCAGGAAAGGAAGAAGGCAACACTACTGCAAGAGACAACGACTGAACTACAAAATCCATTTTGAAGACCTTCAAGATTAGATCTAGATCTGATTTTTGAAGAATAGATTGAGAAGAAGAAGATCTCCAAACCCTGCCCAAGTGGATATCGGTAGAGGCCAGATGCTTTCGTGGCTATTTCCAGAACCTTAGGAAAACATTGAGATCATCACAAGATAATAGGATTACCCAAAAAAAAGGTATAATTAAATTAGAGTTAATTTAATTTTATTTTTTTTTCAGATCAATAAGATCAAATCTAAAGAGTCTCAGATCTGATTAGGATCTTAGAGAAAAATTTTTCAAATATCCCTCTTGATCCAATTAGATCTGAACGAACCTGATCCGAAAAACATAATTTTTTTCTTCAATAGATACCACAAATACTTAGCGATTGGATGATGCTTGAAAGTAAAGTAATTGCAAAATGAACAAATTGATGAATGGGCTTTGGCTTGTTAGATATATGCACCCTAGAAGCCAGAATTGGCTGACACTTGTAATACACTTCTAGGGGTAAAATTATAATTTTGACTAAAATCAATAAAATAGATTATTTTCTATCACATATGTGTTTTTAGTGTCTGTGATACATCCTTTGAGTTAATGGTAATGATAATTCATATTTTCAAGAGTTGAAAATTTAAGACATGAATAATCATTATTAACTCATAAAATGCTTCCGACCATAGGATCATCACGAGGATGGTGATTGATCCGGAAGGTTGGTGTACAATTGCTTCTCTTTAGTAGATGTGTCTTGAGTCTACGATGTGGAGACACCGAAGCAAGAGTACAAATTTATTTTATTTTGATAAAAAAAAGAGCTCTTTTAATTTATGATAATTTTTTCTAAAAAAAATAAAATATTAATTTTTAAAAATAAAAATAAATATTTTAATATTTTTAATATTATATTTATGATTATTTTCATACCCTTCCAACTTAAAGCTTTGCTCATCTTCAAGTAAAGAAAAAATTTAGTTTTAGATACCTTTTAACATTAAAGTTTTGAATTTTATCTGAGCAATTTCAAAATGGCCATTAATGTTTAGTAGAGCGTAAGTAAGGTATATCATTGGAGTATTAATACTTATCAATATTAAAATCATGTGAAGAACATTAAATTTTTTAAAACTTTTTAAAATTATCCCTACCTTTATTTTTAAATTATCTAAACTTTCATATGGATAAGTATATTATTACTTTCATCCATCATTTATTAAACTTTTTAATCATATTATCTATTTTTTAACGTGAAATCATTGCTTACTTAGGCAACGAGACTTGGTTACTTGGTAAAAAATAAATATATATATATATTTACATTATACCACTGTTGAGTGTCTTAACTGCTTAAGCTTTCTATTTGATCCATGCAATGAGAATTGAACCAATGACTTCCAAACTAGTTGGCTTTAGGGTACTAGGTATAAAATATCTCTCAGGCTTACTAGCTCGAATTAAATAGGCTATGAGTTAAGACTAGCTTTATAACAAGCTTTTTTATCCTTCCCACCTTTTGAAATGAAACTCCATGCTTGCTTAGGCAAAGAGGTCTGATTATTCAATGAGAGGTACTTGAAAACTACTTTACTTTTAAAATATTTTTTTTATAAAGAAACATATAGTTATCCTACATAAGCCCATAAAAAGTAGACTCTTCTTTAATGTTGACAGAAAAAATCAAAAATGCTCAAAGAAAAATTATTTATACTCTAAACTTAATTCTTTATTGGATTTATTAATACTTGATCACTCAATATCTCATAAATTCTTTGGTTTCTGCATTAATTTTTTTTAAAAAATACTTAGTTCAACTCGATTCTTAAGCATAATCGAATGTCTAAATGCTAAATACCAACTTCTTTAAGGACTTTAAAAATTTTAAAATTTTTATTATTCTCACCCATAACTTAATCGATATTATCCTCAATGAAGAAGAAAAAATAATGAGTATAATAAAAAATAGGAAACAATACGCATAACTTAATATGTTTTGTGTTCAACCTAGATCTTTGAAAATTTGGCTCTTTCTCCAACTTATTCAACATGTTCTAAAAAGAAAGAAAGTAAAAAGATAAATTAGACGCAAAAAAATAAATATTGGGTTGCCTTCTAATAAGCACTAAGTTTACCATCTTCAACCAGACATAATGTTGTCTATCTATCACATATCAAATACTGGATTGATAAATTTCAATGATTTTGGATTGCCAATCTCAGGAAGATGACCTATAACCCATTTATTGATAAATTAATTATTAATTTGGGGAAGGTAGGATGTGACCCCATTCTTAGATCCTTATTTCTTAAGAATTTCTCTTATTTGTTCTTCTAGAATTTTCATGAATTGAGTTTTTGGATTAGGAGTTATGTTTGATGCAATGGATACTGGAAGGATGACCAAAGATGGCTTTAATTATGAAGGTGAATTAATATGATCTTATTTAAATAATTCTATTGGTACTCCATTGCATGCCCCTTGCTCTTTATGGGAAGAACCAGCTTCTAGATTTAAAGAAAATAGGACTTTAGGTTTATAGATTTTAGATAAATTATCTATTCTCTTCTTTCCTTTGTTTGACTAATTGGGACCAGAATCAATACTAGTTTTGGGATCAAGTTCTTCTATATGATTAGTTTTAGTACTAACCTCTTCCTTAAAATTTTTATTTTGACTAGCATTAGTACTAGCCTCTCTCACTTGATTTTGGTATGGATCCTCAAGAATCCTATCACTTTTATGTTCAGACATTACTTTGGTATTCTCAAACTGAGAATTCTTTGGCGGGACATTAGATTGATAACTTGATCCAGATAGTTGATGGACATTAAGTGGGCTATTTATAGAATTTGTAATTGGTTGGTTAGTTAATTGACCTAATTCTCTCCTTATGGTAGACTCAGCTAGATGTCCTGTTTGAGCTTCTATGCTAGCGATAGATTGTTGTTGAGTCAGAATCAATTATTGTAGTTGATTAAATCTATCATTGGCTAGATTGGTCTACTAAGGAGGTGGGTATGATGGCTGATTGTAATATGATGGCTGGGTGGACTGACTAGGCTGACCATTAATATAGGCATAGTCTTAGTTTTGGTGCCTATTTTAAAAGTTTTGGATAGGTGAAATTTGGGTATGAGCTTGAGTCCGTTGAGGTGTCCAAGAAAAATTAGGATGACTTCTCAAATATAGGTTATATGAATTTGAAAATTGATCATTAATCAATTTGGAGTAGCCTAGTATAGCTTGGACTTATTCTTAGATGAAAGAAAAAAAATGTGCAGCCTTGGGATATTCACTCATATAGTGGGTTAGGCTAGCATAGATAGAACAAATCTCCTGATAATTAGAATATATTATAAATTATATAGGAGATTGTTGACCTAAGATTAAGAATTGATCTAATTTCTAGATAAGAAGGTCTACTTCATCTAATTTTTGGGCTATTAAATTCAAGTCAGCCTTAAAACTAGATTCTAGATCATAGATTCCTACCCACTTTTGGTAGAAACATAATGAAGCATGCTTGATTGAGTTTTCACTCAAGATTTCAAATAAGGTATAACCTTTGTCCTTACTCTTGCTCATGAATACACCACTAGAAGATGCATCTATCATCTATCTATATTATGAAGAAGAAAACCCTATTTTCCAGATCAGGTTCGTTCAGATCTAATTGGATCAGGAAGGATATTTCAATTTTTTTTCCTCTTTAATCCTAATTAGATCTGAGACTCCTCAGATATGATCTTATTGATCTGATAATAAAAATAAAATAAAAATAAAAATTAAATCTAATTTAATTATACCTTTATTTTGGGTAATCTAATTATCCTATGATGATCCCAATGTTTGCCTGAGGTTCTGGATGTAGCCACACAAGTGCCTGGCTTTTACTGGTATCCACTCAAACAGGATCTGGAGATCTTCTTCTTTTCTATCAATTCTCCAAAAATCAGATCTAGATCTGATCTTGAAGGTCTTCAAAACTGCTTTTGAAGAACAGTCGTTGTCTCTTGTAGCAGTGCTGCCTTCTTCCTTTCCTAATGCCTTCACTTGCTTGGATCGCACCTTGTTCATGCCCAAAAGCCCTTGGGCATGGAGAGGAGAGAGAGGACCAGAGGGTGGCATGGAGAAGGAGGGAGAGAGCCTTTGTGGTGTGGGCTAAAGGCAAAAGCATTAAATTCTAGGCGTAGATAGGATTTATATAGATCCTGCTGCACCATGCAGTGCTACATCATCCCGACCAATCACGACCCTTTGTGCAATTAGATTTAAATCTGATTGATGGGATGATATCATCTGATCCAATCAGATGAGAGACCCTCAAAAACCTCCTAAGGTGGCGCGAAGACTAGGTAAAACAAGACTTCTTGGCGCCACATAGTTTAATCCCCTGAAGCAATCCTAAAGTTCCATCTATAAGGGACTCCAGCTTTATCCTCATGGGGTGCACGCCTCCCTAGGCATGCATCGAGGTGTGCGCCTCTACCTGTCTACATTTTAGTAGGGGGACAAGTCCCCAGGTACTCTCCTATGGGTGCATGACACATGGGTAGATGTCTAAGTGCTCAGAATCAATATTTGACCAATGTCCAAAAACAAGATTTTTTAGGTGACAAAAAATGGTAGGTGTTGTTTCAAATTTATCTCATAAATTAAGATAACCATTTTTTGATCTATAGAGCTCCAGTCAAACCAAGTAAAGATTCCTATGTGAGCCCAAATATATTTGGCTCAGTCGAGACAAGCTTTAATGATTATTAAAGGAGAATATTTGGCTCAATCATGTGCTAACATGATTTTCTTGAACCTAATTGAATCTTATTCTAATCAATTGAATTAGGTTAGTCCAAATAATGACTTCTAGATCCAAACCCTTATTTGTGTGACCCAGTTAGGTTCAGTTCCATATGAAAATGGGATACATCATGATCTCTATCATCGACATCATCAAAACATCTTCCAATGGATCAGAATTTTTTTGGTTCAGACAACTAGTATGATCGATCATCCAAATCATTCTAATTGCTCCTAAAATCCACCAGTGACACCTAGCAGCATATGGTGGCAATCCATCAAAACTGAAAGCGAATCTCTCAGTGTAGTTAGCTGTGTAATTAAGTTCCTCTATCTTAAGCTCCGATCGGATTAGGGTTAAGGTGATCTCATCAAACCCTAAATTTTATGATATGAATTAATCATTCGATTCAAGTTCAATATGAAAAACCTTAATAAAAACTCTTTTTATTATTTCACTATAACATGGCCATAGGCTTATAGACTTGATTTTTATGATCATCATAGGGCTGCTCCACATCTATCTAGGCAGATAGATCTCCTATTAGTGCAATCCAATTCCTACAATGAACATGCTATTGCCAACATACACCTCGAATTTCAAATGGCTAGGAGACTGAGTTATGGTATAGCCAAACTATAACACCCTCAAGATGAATTGCTAATGCACCTCAGGTCAAAGAACTAGACACACCACTATAGCTTCGAGCCAGTCATCAACGAGAAGGTAGACTTCCTTATGACTGCTCAAGGTGGTCACGCTCAGTGCCCTCGTTCTCTAACGAATATCTGTACTCTCGCTCCGATGTCACTACATCGTAGACTTAAGACTCATCTTTCCTAAAGAAGTGATCGTACACCAACCTTCCGAATCGATCACCATCCTTATGATGATCCTACGATCGAAAGCATGTTATGAGTTAATAATGAAAATTCATGTCTTAAATTTTCAACTCTTGAAAATATGAACTGTCATTATCATTAACTCAAAGGATGTATCATAGACACTTTCAAAATATACACTATGATAGAAAATAACTCATTTTATTATTTATAGTAAAAATTATAATTTTGTCCTTAGAAGTGTATTAGAAGTGTCAGCCAATCTGGCTTCTAGGGCACACATATCTAACATATTAGTCTCCTAAACCCTCATAAAAAGTTTGAATGATTTGCCACTAAGATAGATCATGGTGTGGGCATTTTCTAAGAAGTATCTTAAGTCTCTCTAATGACTCGTGAATTTGTTCCTTTGGAAGCTGAGTAAATCCAGTGATGGCTCTCCTCTTGGTGATGGTTCGACCTATGGGATAAAATTTCTTAAAAAAATTATGTTGCAATTAAACCTATGTTTTGAATGGTCCCCCTATTATGCCAAGCCAGTACTTGACTTTATCTTTTAAGATAAAAGGGAATAAGATTAGTTTAAGGGCATCATCAGTCAAATTTTGAATTTTCATTTTGGAGCAGATTTTTAATAAGTCATCCAGATGCTTATAAGGATCTTCATTAGAGTTTTCATAGAAGGATGCGGCAATTTGGATTGTCATTGGCTTGATCTCATTGTGGGTTGCAGGAATATCGAGTAAGTAGATACAAGTGAATGGGTTACAGGTAAAAAGAATAAAATATTTCTTCATCTGTCTAGGTGGTTCTTCAGAATTTCTAGCCTTTTGACTATTGGATTTAAAATGGATCAGCCATTCAATTTCATGATAGGTTTAACTAGGATGGAAAAAGCGATCTCCTATCCTGCATGTACTAATACAACCCTAATGTGTGGTTCAGATTTTTTAAGATTTTTTATTTTTTTATTATTATAAAAATTATGATTTTATTATTTTTTATTATTTTATTATTATCTTATTATTATCTTATTTATTTTTTATTTACTTTATTTTTAGAGTGGCAAAGGAGAAGAAAGTGAAAAGAGTTCTAAAGAAGAGAACCTACGGAGTTATAGAACTAAAAAAAGAGAGAAGAATTAGTTTTAATTAGGTTTAATATTGGTTAGCAATCAAGTTGGGCAATGAATCTTGATTAAGGATTATCATAAATCTACATAGCTCCTAGCTGCCAATGTCACCTTCATGCCCTCCAAGTGTAAGATCAGCCACTCAACTGCCAAGGCAAGTATAAGGTTGGTGGGAGTCCTCCCATTTGCCTTAGACACCAGTCAAACTGACTAATCCTAATCTAGTCCAACTCTTAGGATTCCTTGTTCTAATGAGCTCAAGTTCCTAGGATCGATGTCCAACTGATTTTAAATTAAAGGCTTAGGTTAATACAGGATGCTGGTTGGTTATTTATGGATTAAGAAAAAACGATCAAATCTCCACCTTATCTTGATTAATGGATTGTGTCCTTAATTTGAATTAAAGATGAATATGCACAATCACTTTCAAAAAAGGGGTTCTATGGACTAAATTAGATGCATGACATTAGTTGAAGTTAAGATGCCCACCTTGTCTACAGCAATCACCAAAAAAATAAAAATATAAGTAAAACTAATATGATGGATGTTCCAAGCAATTTTTTCTACTCTAGTCATGAAGGTTTTATTAGGTTTAAGTAGGTATTTTTTAAATTAATTTAAAAATAAAGTAAATAATAATAAAAAAAGAGAGTTATGATTTGGGGTTGATCTCACCAAATAGGATAAAATGCTTCCTCCTTCTCCTAAATTTTTGGTTATTATTTTTCTTCTTTTTTTACTTCTTTTTCTACAAATGAAATAAGAAAAGTTAGTAGGCAATATTTATACAAAAAATTAAAAATTATTTATAATTTATTTATAAGAAAATCAAAGAAATCAAAAAAAATTTAATGCTCATGCCTCCTCGACAACAGCGCCAAAAACTTGATAAGGGCATGATGTTATCGTTAGGACACCGTGTTTATCAGTTTAATCCTAACTTCCTAAAATAAGTAAAAATGTATAGAAAGTAGTGAGTCAAGTCGAATCCATAAGAAAGACAGTACTTTTGATTTGAAATCTCTAATTTTTATTAAAAAAATTAAAGTTAAAAAGTAAAATTATAAATAAAAAGTAAAAAATAAATGATGTAGAAAAATAAACTTGGAACTAATATCAACTATTTAGATCTTAGCATCTACTTACAATAAAAATAAAAATATGAAATTAAATTTGCAACAAAAATAAAAAGCATAAATTTAAATTTGCAGTAAAAATAAAAAGCATGAATATGAAGAGCAGAAAAAGATTTTGCATTAATTTAAAGTTTGAAATTCAAATACATGAAATTGAGAGAATAAGAAAGTAAATAAAAAGTTGAATAGACAATCTTGATCTTGGATTGGCATTAGCATTGAGATGGTGTAGAAGATCGGCTCTTCGCACCGTCTGCCTTGAAACAACTATCAATCCCAAGCATGGCTATACCCTATACCATTACCTTTCCTTAAGCAAAGACAATAAACTTTAAAGGCCCGGGCTCCTTTATATAGAGTAGAGAACGGGCTGGTATGTAAACGTTGATTTAAAACTCCTGAAACCACTCAAATTGGGCTCTATCCATCATCTGAATCTTGTTGGCTGGTGGATGGAGATCAAATGGCTCAAAAATCACCAAAAACCACTGTATATCAGCCCAATTCAAATCGAAATATATTACAGCTATTGGATCAAGTCTTCTGCAAAATCTAGGCCCATGGATCATGCTAAAATTCACTCTAGAATCCTTCTTTTAGTCAGATACCTTTTTAGCCATTCAATCATATTGATGGAAGAAATCTGGCCATTAGATCATGTTGAGGAGGGCTCGAAACCATTGGATGATGCAACAATTATAGTTGGACTCCTAATCAAAACAAGAAATGATTTTAGTCGTTGGATTTGGAATGCAAAAGAGCTAAACCATCTGATTGCACCTTTACAGTGTTGGTTGACCATGTGGACTGAGCTTCTCGAAGACTTGGATGAATCAGAGCCTGACATGCTAGCTAAAATTACCATTTTGCCCCATGTAGCATGTATTTTTGTTGTAGACCTATTAAGGTTCCATGTTGAATCAAACACTACTGCGATCCATCATGGACCATGTGGTGATCCATCATGGACCATGTGGTTTCTGACATCATTCCAACATTAGCTTAGGGAGGGAAGTGGGCTGCGAGTTGGCACGTGTGGACTGGTCTTTGGGTTGATGCTGGTATGTTGCAGCTAGTGGGCCACACTTGACTAGAGTGAACTAAGCTCATTTGAATCAGATTCGCCGATTTTGGATGAACCAACTAGGCAAATCGGCCGGTTATTATTTTTTTTATTCCTTTTTTTTTTGAATCTTCATATTGGATTCATTTTAAATTAGATTTGCTCAAAATTTGCTTCATTTTGATTAGAAAAATAAGCTCTTTTTGTTTATGATAATTTTTAAAAATAAAATATTAATTCTTAAAAATAAATATAAATTAATTAATAAATTACTATTTTTAATGATGCATTTATGGTAATTATCAATACACCATTATGCTATGGTGCCCCGAGAGAAGTCCACTATAGGAGAATCCCATTCTCTCTAAGATATTATTGAAAACTATGTTTTGAAGCCAAGTATCGATCTATTGATGGTTGTGCTATTTTATAATTATAAATAATTTATTATTAAATAAAATAAATATTTTGGCATTTTCATCATAAAGTCTACATCTTCAAATGAACTTCATTGTTGTTATGAAGTCCTTAGGACTATTTAATTTTGACAAAGAGGGGATTTATCGATTAGTCCTTAAATTGTTCATGATAAAATGATATGTTAATTAGGATGACAACATTTATCATGTATAGATCATTGTATGCCATATAGATTAGTTATCGTCTTAACTAAGGAGTATAGAAACACTGGTATGGCATGCAAGTGAGATGTAAGGATACATCATCACTGAACGTGACCAACTCCAGAGCATTTTACTCTCGAGAATTGCTCTGATGGGATATAGATATAAGTGTCCCTTAGACCTAAGATCACCATGATGGCTTGCAAGCAACTTACTATGCTTTAGTGATGAACTATCTAAATTTCTAATTCAATGACAAAAGACTTCTAGACATAGCCAAGTACTTATGAAGTCAGTGAGTGATCCAGATGGAATTGACCATTCCAAAAGTTAGAGAAAATGCATCATTGTATTTCAATTTAGCAAAACCACAGCTGGGATAATCCATAAGATGGGTTTGGTATTTTGAAATACAATGTGGATGACAAAATTAGGGTTAACAGTTAAACTCTGAATCATCCTATAAGCATTTAGGTCAAGGAGATGAATTATATAGAAACTATATCCACATGTATTCTAAAAGTGTTGCTTTACACATTCGATATATCTGGCCATCAGGTACCATTGCTAAATGGTCATTTTGATTAGTACAAAAATTTATTTTTATACTATCGACTTAGATTCAAACCAATGGGATCACACACATAAGAGGTCTCGATCTGATCGAATGGTTGATCAATGATTTAGAATCTTTCTAAGGTCGAATAATCAATACGATTGATGTTTGACCTAGTGCAAGTATTGTAGGAGGATCGATTAGCAATTAGATTGCTAATTAACTTAATTTGATTAAGCTAGAGGGATAAGATTAAGTTTAATTAAATATGATTTAATTTAATTTGATTTGGGCTTGATTGATTCAAGTCTAATTGATTTATTAAATAAGTCAATTACAAGGAAGAACAAGTCCCTATTCAATTAGAACTTGTATGCACCCAACTTATGATTTGATTAGAAATTAAACTAGATTTAAAATTAATTTAATCTAATTTAATTAGAATCTTAGTTAAAATAAGATTATCTCTAATTAGGTTGCATTAGTTTTGATTTAATTGGGTTAAAATAATAAGTTCGACCAAGTCAAAACTAAAAGTCCTAGTGTGACTAGGATTTCTCCATCTTGCAATACGTTAATTTCTATGCCACCCCACAGCAATTCCCTTGGAATTTTCATGGAAGATTTTATTGAAGGAAAATCCTGATTTCCCGGTCCAGGTTCGTTCAGATCTGATCAGATCAAGAGATATATTTTAAAAATTTTTCTCTTGATTCTAATCAGATCTTGATATCTTTCAGATCTGATTCTTATTATTTTAACAAAATAAAATTAAAAGATAAATTAAATCAAATTTAATTTACCTGATCTGGGTAATCCTATTATCCTGTTGATGATCCTGTTTGCAGCGGAAGGTTCTGGATCTTAGCCACGCAAGCGCCTGGCCTCTACCGGTATCCACTCGGATTGGATCTGGAGATCCTCTTCTTCTCTATCACGCCTCCAAAAATCAGATCTGGATCTGATCTGGAGGATCTTCAAAACTCCTTTTGAAGATCAGCAGTCGTCCTTTGCAGCAGTGCAGCCTTCTTCTTTTGATCGCCTTTCTTTTGATCTGGAATGCACCAACCTAAGTCCAAAACTCTTTTGGACGTGGAGAGGAGAAGGAGGAGAAGTTTAGGCATGGAGGAAGAGGGGAGAGGCAGCCTTGGGGCATGGGAAATCTCTATTCTAATTCCATTTTTTAATCTGAGTTGGGCGCAGGGTCTTATTTATAGACTAAGCGTGATTCAACTCCTCTTCCTTCCAACCAATCACAACCCTTTGTGAAATCAGATCTAAATCTGATTGGTGGGAATAGAGACCCCTGGATTCCTCCTTAGAGGGCGCCTAAGACCAGTCAAACTGGATTCTTAGTAGAACTCTGATTGGAATCCAAAAGGGAGGTGGAGTCCTTGTCCAACAAGGACTCCAAGGCGCCTCCAACTTGGGCACACGCCTAGGGTGGCGTGCGCCCTCCTCCTTGCCAGGTTCTGGCAGGGGGACAGGCCCCCACCAGTTCTCCAATAGGTGCGTGACACGTGGACAAAAGTCAAAGTGTCTATGGTCAACATTTGACCAGTCAAAGGTCAACTTTTGACCAAAGTCAAAGAACAAAAATGGCAGGTGACCAAAAATGGCAGGTCATGTCTTATAAAATAAGACAACCTTCTCTAACTTGGACAACCTCCAGTTAGACCATATGAAGGCCTCTGATTGAGCACAAACTCCTTTGGCTCAGTCAGGACAACTTATTTGTGATAGTAAAAGAAGAACGTTAGGTTCAATCGAGTGCTAGCACGATTTCCTTGAACCTAATTGAATCTCATTCAGATCAATTGAACTAGATCAGTTCAATTGATGATCACCAGATTCAAACCCTTGTTTGTGTGACCCAGTTAGGTTCAGTTCTGTATGGTAATGGGATATGTCATGATCTCTATCATAGACATCATCGAAACTCCTTTCGATGGATCAGAACTCTTCTGATTCGAACAGCTAGAATGATCGATCATCTAAATCATTCTAATTGCTCCCAAAATCCACCAGTGACACCTAGCAGTATATGGTGGCAACCCATCAGAGCTGAATGCGAACCTCTTGGTGCAGCTACCTGTGTGATTAAGTTCTTCTATCTTGAGCCCCGATCAGATTAGGGTTAAGGTAAACTCGTCAAACCCTAGTCTCTGTCATATGATATAATCATTCGATTCGAGTCCAATGTGAAAATCCTAAATAGAAACTCTTTCTATTATTTCACTCTGCCATGGCCATGGGCTTCAGGACTTGATTCTCATGATTATCATAGGGCTGCTCCTCTACCACCGAGGTAGATAGATTCCCATCTTGATGCAATCCAGTTCCTACAATGAACATGCTATAGCCAACATACACCTCAGGGTTCCATATGGCTAGGAGACCGAGTAATGGTGTAGTCAAACTATAACACCCTCAAGGTGAACTGCCGATGCATCTCAGGTCAAAGAACCAGACACACTACTGCAGCATCGAGTCAGTCATTGACGAGAAGGTAGACTCCCTAATGACTACTCGAGGTGGTCACGCTCAGTGCCCTCGTTCTCTAACGAGTACCTATACTTTTGCTCCGGTGTCTCCACACCGTAGACTCAAGACTCATCTACTAAAGAGAAGCGATCGTACACCAACCTTCCGGATCAATCACCATCCTCGTGATGATCCTATGGTCGGGAGCTGTTTATGAGTTAATAATGATTATTCATGTCTTAAATTTTCAACTCTTGAAAATATGAATTATCATTACCATTAACTCAAAGGATGTATCACAGACACTAAATACACAGGTGTGATAGAAAATAACCCATTTTATTGATTATAGTCAAAATTATAATTTTGCCCCTAGAAGTGTATTACAAGTGTCAGCCAATTCTGGCTTCTAGGGCACATATATCTAACAATCTCCCACTTGTCCTAAAGCCAATTGGCTACAAGTCTAAGTCCCATCTTCTCAAGGTGGGCTTCGATCTTCTGTTGTCCCAACGGCTTTGTAAGTGGGTCTGCCACATTATCTGTGGAGTTGACTCTCTTGACCTCGACATAACCCTTTTTGAGGTAATCGTGGATGGGGTGGTATCACCATTTGCTTGGAACTCTTCCAGCATAAACAGTCTGCCAGATGTCGACTTTCGATCATCTATATCGGACATGAAGTCCGAGTCTGTGTATCCCTGAACTTGGAGTTCTCCATTACCAAAGACCAACATCATATCCTTAGTTCTTCTCAAGTACTTAAGGATACATTTCACAGAAGTCCAGTGTTCTTCACCTGGATTTGACTGATATCTGCTTGTGACACTCACAGCATGGGCTATATCAGGTCGTGTACATAGCATGGCATACATGAGGCTCCCTATTGCAGAAGCATAAGGGATCTTGCTCATGCGTTCTATTTCCTCAGGTGTGCTGGGGCACATCTTCTTGGAAAGATGAATACCATGTCTGAAGGGTATTAATCCCCTCTTAGAGTTTTCCATACTAAACCTCTTTAGTACTTCCTCTATGTACATCTTCTGTGAAAGTCCTAGCATCCTATTCGGTCTATCCCTATAGACCTTAATTCCTAGAAGAAAGGATGCTTCACCTAGGTCTTTCATGGAGAATTCCTTGGACAACCACATCTTGACTGATGTCAACATGGGAATATCATTCCCAATAAGGAGGATGTCATCCACGTACAATACGAGGAAGACAACAGCGCTCCCACTGACCTTTTTGAAAACACATGGTTCCTCTTCATTTTTGATGAAACCAAACTTTTTGATCACATCATTGAAAATGAGTGTTCCAGCTCCGAGATGCTTGCTTAAGTCCATATATGGACCTTTGCAGCTTGCAAATCCTTGTGATCAGTATCACTGGATGTGAAACCTAGCGGCTGTTCCATATAGATATCTTCCTCAAGATATCCATTCAAGAATGCATCGTTTTCACGTCCATTTGCCATATTTCATAATCGAAATAGGCTGCAACAGGCAAGCAATGTGCGGATGGATTTTAGCATAGCCACTGGGGAAAAGGTATCCTGATAGTCAATGCCTTCACGTTGACTATAACCTTTTGCCACTAGTCTAGCCTTGAATGTCTCCACATTTCCATCTGCACCAATCTTTCTCTTGAAGATCCATTTACACCCAATAGGTACTATACCTTCTGGTGGATCTACCAAGGTCCAGACTTGGTTTGAGTGCATCGAGTCAATTTCTGACTGCATTGCCTCTAGCCATTTCTCGGAGTCGATATCTGATATCGCCTCGTTGTAGGTTTTGGGATCATCACCATGAGCACCATTACCTATGAGGAACATTTTCTCTACTTCCTCTGAAATAATACCTAAGTATCTTTCAGGGGGACGGAAAACTCTTTCCGATCTACGAGGTGGAGGAGGTAGTGTTCTTATTGGCTCAACCTGATTTGGTTCCAATTGGTCCTTAGCTCGTTTACTTGTGAGACTTTCTCATCAAGCTTAATCTGCTTTCCAATGCCGCTATCTTGAATAAACTATTTTTCAAGAAAGATGGCATGTCGACTCACAATCACATTGTGGTCTTCTGGAATGTAGAAATAGTATCCTAATGACTCTTTAGGATATCCTATGAATCGAGCTCTAAAGGACCTAAACTCTAACTTGTCCGCTTGTTGTCTTTTGACATGAGCCGGACAACCCCAAATTCTGAGATGACTCAGACTTGGTTTCTTACCGTGCCATATCTCATACGGTGTGGTAGGAACGGTTTTAGAGGGAACCCTATTCAGTAGATAGAATTGAAGTTAACAATGAATGTCCCCAAAGAAAATCAGGGAGGTCTGTGAAGCTCATCATGGATCGAACCATATCCAATAGAGTCCGATTTCTCCATTCTGAAACCCCGTTGAGTTGAGGTGTTCCTGGTGGAGTCCATTGAGAGACTATGCCATTTTCCTTAAGATAGTCTAGGAATTTCCCGGCTAAGGTATTCACCTCCTCGATCTGATCGAAGAACCTTAATGGGTTTTTCCAGTTTGTTTTTCTACTTCATGTCTGAATTCTTTGAACTTTTCAAAAGCTTCAGACTTGTGTCTCATAAGATACACATACCCATACCTAGACAGATCATCGGTAAAGGTAATGAAGTAGACAAAATTGCCTCTAGCCGGCACATCAAATGGGCCGCACACATCAGTATGTACTAGGGCAAGGAGATCTGTGGCCCTCTCCCCATGTCCAACAAAAGGGAGTTTAGTCATTTTGCCTTGAAGACAAGATTCACAAGTTGGATATGACTCGAAAGTCAATGGACTCAATAGCCCATTTTTCTCCAATTTGTTGATCCTATCTTCTGCTATATGACCTAATCTCAGGTGCCATAGATATCTATCATTTGGACTATCCCTAGGTCGTTTGGCATTCACGTTTTGCTCGACAGTTAAAATAGGTACATCAATATGTAGCTGATAAAGACCATTAATAAGGAAACCATTTGCAATTTTATTTCTTTCATAAAGAATGTTACAATGGTCCTTAAAGAAGGTGAATCACATAGCCTTCTTGTGCTAAGCATGAAACAGAAATCAAATTCCTGCTAGCTGCAGGCACATAATAACAGTCTTTCAAAACTAAGTCTAAACCAGATGGTAATCGAAGAGGGTATGTTCCCACGGCTACTGCAGCAACTCTTGCTCCATTACCGATGCGTAGGATCATGTCTCCATCCCTCAGCCTCCTGCTATCCTCAAGACCCTGCATAGAAGTGCACAGATGAGCACTAGAACCAGAGTCAAGCACCCAACTGGATGCAGAAGAAACCGTAAGGTTAGACTCAATAACGAGCATACCTCCAGAAGGACCTTCCTTCTTGTTCTTCAGGGTGGCCAGGTAAGTAGGGCAGTTCCGCTTCCAATGGCCGTCGCTGTTGCAATGGAAACACTTTCCTTTGACATCGGCCTTTTTCTTCGGCTTCTGCCTTCTTCTTCTTTGATCCTTCCACCTTTTGCTTTTTCACAGACTTCTTTTTCTTTCCATAAGACTTTCTTTTGGAAGAAGTCCGTTCCATAGCAAGAACTGAGCCTTTAGAACCTTTCATAGAAAGCTCAGCGGTAACCAGCATATTCATTAATTCGGCCAAGGAATTCTGAAGTTTATGCATGTGGTAATTCATGATGAATTGCCCATATGCATCAGTCAAGGATTGCAGAATAATATCGTTCTGCAGGTCCAAGTCTAACTTCACACCGAGCTTCTCAAGCTCTTCCATGTCCTTGATCATTGTCAGACAGTGATCTTGGACTGACTGCCCATCACGCATCTTAGCCTTAAAAAGTCATTTCGTGACTTGATATTTGGCTGCGCGACTCTGTTCACCAAACATCTCCTGTAGGTGAGCCAACATTTGGCGAGCAGTCCCGATATCTTCATGTTGGCGCTGGAGCTCATCAGACATCGAGCCCAACATGTAATATCTGGCCTTATTATCTTCGTCAATCCATTTTTCCAGAGATGCTCTCTGTTCAACAGATGGACGGGCTGGTAAGGTGGGAGGGTCCTGGTCCAAAACATGGGTTAACTTCTCTGGAAATCCAAAATAATTTTGTAGTTCCTGAGCCAATCTTTATAATTGGGTCCAGTCAGTCTATGTGTGTCCAGGATACGTGCCAATGGGTTGGACGCAGACATATTTTTGTAGAGAGTCAAAGATTCTAGTTAGATACTATAATTTTGACTTGACCAATTTGTTTAGGGATTTTATTTTTAAACAAATTAGCTCCCACTATTTTCTCGGATCCCTACACTCCCTCTGTAGAGATGCAAAAATCTCCACGATTAATGATTTCTAGTGGGTGGTGCGGTCTCACCAACTTACTCATCACCTCACCTAACAGTTATTGGTGATGGGTTAGCCAATGAGTGAACAACTCTTGTTCAATGATTCTCTAATCATGGTGCACCCAAACTTGGTCTTGGCTCTAATTCATGAATCTCACCGTATCCGGAATATTGATCCACTCCTTAGTTAAGTCAGACCCACCATTTGCATAGACTGGGTTCCTAATTGAGTCTCTCACCGTATCCAAAATATTGAGCTCAACTCATCCTCCAGCCCATAGCATCCAATGCCTAATAGACATGGTTGCGTCTTCCCGGTGCAACTGAGCCACTGTATCCAGCCGAGAACAATCAACCCCGGGAAGGGCCCGCACATCTACAATGGTGGAAGACCTCGGACTTAATCTTTTCTTAGGGAGAATTGATTCAGGTCTCATTAAACTAGACTTGGCTTAGTCATAACAATTATGACTAACCTAGTGGCATGGGTTAGCTCGGATTATTGACCACCTCAGATCAGAACTGTGTCAACAGATATGGCCAGGTAAGTGAGACCGGTGGAAGGAATATGCCATTAACTCATACAAGAACGCATTCAGGTCGAGTAGCTTCCAATTAAAAACCAGTCGGTCGTCTATGCCAAACTTACCTTAGACACCAAATTGTTGAGTCAGAACCAATTGGGTTAGCCTACAATCCAGACTCTAACCTCTGAGCCTAATTAGGTCTTGATCGTGACTCGATCTTGACCCAGACTTAATCCTATTAGGCTGGTCAATTTAAGCATTGTTGATCCCCTCTAACCAACTCTTGATTCAGTTTGATCAACTGCTTAGACCTAATTGAGCTACCCAAGCCCGAACCCAGTATTATGAATATGTCTTAGATCTGAAATTCTCAATTTTAGACCTAATTGATATTCCATAAACTTAATTCTTAATTAAGTTGGGTTCATAAATAAAATATGCACAATAAATCCTAGGGTTTCAGGATCTAGGATTTTGCAGAAAGTAAATTTTGGATTTCTGATTAAGGACGAACACGCAGCATCCCTACACGTCATAAGAACACCCCATCGAATGAGAAGAGAGGGCCTTTAAACCCCTCTTCATTCTTCTGATCGGACGGCCAAGAGGAATGCCTTAATCAGGAACATGTAAATCTACAAAACTGTTATAGATCTATATCATATATCTCATATACAAATTTAGATCTAATCAAGGCATATTTTGCATACATCTCATGTATCAAATCATGCATATTTTCAGATATACTAAATTATCTCATAATAATCTAAAAAATTAGATTTAAATTAATCTAATCAAAATAAATTCTAATCTAGACAATTATGTAGAACTATTCTACAACTAGTCTAGACATGCATCAATCATATCTCATATGATATTCAAAAATTAAATAATTTTTATTTGATGTTTATCAGATGTTATTATAACACTTATAATATCAGAAAATAGTAAATAAGAAGATCTAAAATATGATTTAATCAGATTAAATCAAAAACATGCAAAACTATTCTATAGAACTATTCAATTCTAGAACTAGTCATGCATATCTTCTTAATCTTAGATCCAAATCATTTAATTTTAATTTTTCTGATTTCAGATCTGATCACATCTCATGTGACATCTGAAATCAATTTATTTCCTAATTAAAATAAAATTAAAATCAGATCTAAATAATTTAGAACCATGGCTCTGATACCAGTTGAAGGGAAATCCTGATTTCCACGTCCAGGTTCGTTCAGATCTGATCAGATCAAGAGATATATTTCAAAAATTTTTCTCTTGATTCTAATTAGATCTTGATAACTTTTAGATCTGATTCTTATTATTTTAATAAAATAAAACTAAAAGATAAATTAAATCAAATTTAATTTACCTGATCTGGGTAATCCTATTACCCTGTTGATGATCCTGTTTGTAGCGGAAGGTTCTGGATCTTAGCCACGCAAGCGCCTGGCCTCTACCGATATCCACTCAGGTTGGATCTGGAGATCCTCTTCTTCTCTATCACGCCTCCAAAAATCAGATCTGGATCTGATCTGGAGGATCTTCAAAACTCCTTTTGAAGATCAGCAGTCGTCCTTTGCAGCAGTGCAGCCTTCTTCTTTTGATCGCCTTTCTTTTGATCTGGAACGCACCAACCTAAGTCCAAAACTCTTTTGGATGTGGAGAGGAGAAGGAGGAGAAGTTTAGGCATGGAGGAAGAGGGGAGAGGCAGCCTTGGGGCGTGGGAAATCTCTATTCTAATTGCATTTTTTAATCTGAGTTGGGCGCAGGGTCTTATTTATAGACTAAGCGTGATCCAACTCCTCTTCCTCCCAACCAATCACAACCCTTTGTGAAATCAGATCTAAATCTGATTGGTGGGAATAGAGACCCCTGGATTCCTCCTTAGAGGGCGCCTAAGACCAGTCAAACTGGATTCTTAGTAGAACTCTGATTGGAATCCAAAAGGGAGGTGGAGTCCTTGTCCAACAAGGACTCCAAGGCGCCTCCAACTTGGGCACACGCCTAGGGTGGCGTGCGCCCTCCTCCTTGCCAGGTTCTGGTAGGGGGACAGGCCCCCACCAGTTCTCCAATAGGTGCGTGACACGTGGACAAAAGTCAAAGTGTCTATGGTCAACATTTGACCAGTCAAAGGTCAACTTTTGACCAAAGTCAAAGGACCAAAAATGGCAGGTGACCAAAAATACCAAAAATAGGTCAGGTGTCTTATAAAATAAGACAACCTTCTCTAACTTGGACAACCTCCAGTTAGACCATATGAAGGCCTCTGATTGAGCACAAACTCCTTTGGCTCAGTCAGGACAACTTATTTGTGACAGTAAAAGAAGAACGTTAGGTTCAATCGAGTGCTAGCACGATTTCCTTGAACCTAATTGAATCTCATTCAGATCAATTGAACTTGATCAGTTCAATTGATGATCACCAGATTCAAACCCTTGTTTGTGTGACCCAGTTAGGTTCAATTCTGTATGGTAATGGGATATGTCATGATCTCTATCATAGACATCATCGAAACTCCTTTCGATGGATCAGAACTCTTCTGATTCGAACAGCTAGAATGGTCGATCATCTAAATCATTCTAATTGCTCCCAAAATCCACCAGTGACACCTAGCAGTATATGGTGGCAACCCATCAGAGCTGAATGCGAACCTCTTGGTGCAGCTACCTGTGTGATTAAGTTCTTCTATCTTGAGCCCCGATCAGATTAGGGTTAAGGTAAACTCGTCAAACCCTAGTCTCTGTCATATGATATAATCATTCGATTCGAGTCCAATGTGAAAACCTAAATAGAAACTCTTTCTATTATTTCACTCTGCCATGGCCATGGGCTTTAGGACTTGATTCTCATGATTATCATAGGGCTGCTCCTCTACCACCGAGGTAGATAGATCCCATCTTGATGCAATCCAGTTCCTACAATGAACATGCTATAGCCAACATACACCTCAGGGTTCCATATGGCTAGGAGACCGAGTAATGGTTTAGTCAAACTATAACACCCTCAAGGTAAACTGCCGATGCATCTCAGATCAAAGAACCAGACACACTACTGCAGCATCGAGTCAGTCATTGACGAGAAGGTAGACTCCCTAATGACTACTCGAGGTGGTCACGCTCAGTACCCTCGTTCTCTAATGAGTACCTGTACTTTTGCTTCGGTGTCTCCACACCGTAGACTCAAGACTCATCTACTAAAAAAAAGCGATCGTACACCAACCTTCCGGATCAATCACCATCCTCATGATGATCCTATGGTCGGGAGCTATTTATGAGTTAATAATGATTATTCATGTCTTAAATTTTCAACTCTTGAAAATATGAATTATTATTATCATTAACTCAAAGGATGTATCACAGACACTAAATACACAGGTGTGATAGAAAATAACCCATTTTATTGATTATAGTTAAAATTACAATTTTGCCCCTAGAAGTGTATCACAAGTGTCAGCCAATTCTGGCTTCCAGGGCACATATATCTAACATTTATTTCTAGAGAGTATCCATGCTCTTTTTATGTCTTCCATCATTTTAAAAGAAAATTAGTTGTGGAATAGATCAAAATAAATAAGTTATTTTGACCTAGGTCTCTAATGGATAGAGTTTGATACATCATCTTTCCTTATCTTTTTGAGGCACCAAACCACCTGATTTTTTTTTGACTATTTCATGAAAAGTAGAAGACATTTTTGCACATATTCCCTAGAGTACATGAAAAAAATGAGGGGATGCCTAAGAGTTGGGTGCCCCAATCCTTGCTTAATTTAGACCTGCCTTTCTAGGTATTTGACATAAGCAAAGACTCTATCATGACTCTTGATTTAAAGAGAGTTAGGGCATGAGTTTTTTACCAGTTCTAAACCTAAGAGAGAGGTTTGGGATATGGAAAGCTGATGCATATTAATCTATCGCTATGGCAAGTGCACTAGTCGATCAAGTAATATAGTGAGTGAGTAGAGTATCGTCCCCAAAGAATTGAAAAATAAGTAGTAAAAATATTCTTTCCTAAGCTTTATTTAGATAATTGATTTATGAGAATTGAAAAAAATAAGAAAAAATAAAAAATAAATTAATAAATTGCAAGGAGATAGAGGATATAATTAATAGGGTTAAAATTCAAGAGCAATGGTTATTAAGGCAATTGGTTCATCAACTCAATCAATATAATATTCGGATATTTATGTAAATTAGATTTATTTTGTTTCATGTGATGGTGGAGTCTCCTAGGTTATTCACTACCCTTTGGTCTTGGTTTAGGCATAGCAAAACTATCAATACTTATTAACTATCCATTGGTCCAGACGTAATTTAAATAAATATTGATGCTTTAAGTTTTGTGAAACCCTCTAATTAAAATACGCTGCATCCAAAGCAAACTAAAATTCCTGCACACATATAAATTCTAATTCAATTCATGATAGAAGGTACATAAATCAAGAAGCATCGACATAGACATATTTGGTCCATATTATCTATGTCCATCAAATCAATTAGAAGATGGCCAATAATTTAAAAGCATTAAGCATAGATTTATATACTCCTCATGAACAAAATATAAAATTTAAAGAAAATCATACTGAATATTGCATCAAAAGAGTGGCTACACCTTTGTCTTAGTAAAATAAATTTAGTTCATGATAAAAGGATAAAAAATGAAAAATAAAATAAAAACATAATAAAAATAAAATAGTAGACCGCTTGTTTGCTGAAATTGATCGTCCGTTGCTCTTAAAGTGGAGAATTTGATGAAGAAGAGAGCTGCTTGATTGATGCATTGGATGTGGATGATGAATCATAAAGAAAGAAGGAAATAAAGAAGAAAGAAAAAGAAAAAGAAAAAGTAAAGCTCTCTCTTCTCTATTTCTCCCTCTCTATTTTCACTACCTAAAACTCTCTCTGTTATTCCCTCCTCTAGCTCTCTCTCTCAGGTTCTCTTTTTCTCTCTATCTTTTCGCTCAAAAACCTCTCTCGGCTGGCTGCTTCTCCCTTCATAGTAGGGCTTTAAATAGAGCAAGGCCTTTAACGAAGAGTTCTAGAAAGAAATCCTATTGAAACTAGATTTCAAAACTCCTTGTTTCAGTCAGATAGAGCCCTAATTATTTCTGGCCTTTAGATCGGCATCCAATGGTAAAAAAAAATCACCTAAAAAACCTTTTAAAACCTAAATCAAGTCAAAATAAACCACAGCCATCAGATCTTCTCTTGATGATCGAATCTAGGCCATTCACCTATTTATAGGAGCCTTCGGATGCTTAGTTTAAAATTGGATCATGTCACAACCATTGGATTAGCATCAGCTGCTTTCCCAACTATCCGTCAGTGCCAAATTATCAACCGATCAAATCCTAGCGCTCGATCCCACCCGCATCCCATGTAGATCGGTTGCGAGCCGGGTTCACTATGGATCACCACATTTGCTAGTGAATCAGCATGCACGTTGTCATGTGAAATCTCCATCGTGCCCCTGGCTAGGTTACTATAGTGGCTCACCATGAGCCGTAATGATTCTGAGTCATGCTGACATCAGTGGGCTGGGTGGTCTGCCTTGGGATGTTTGCGATCGGGCCGGACCAATTTGAATCGGACTAGCCAGCTCTTTTATTTTATTTTTTTCTGTAAAATTTAATTTTGAGCTTAATTTAACTCTATTTTTCTTCAAACTTATTTCATCTCTACCAAAAAATTGAGCTCTTCCTATTGGCAACCTTCTTTCCTGCAAAAGACCAATAAAATTATTAATTTCTTAAAATTTAGATAATTTATTTTATAATTTAATACTTTTGTTAGTATATTTTTAACAGTTATCACACCCTCCAACTTAGTCATTGCTAGTCCCTTAGCAATGCTTTATTTAATACAATGTTTTAATAAGATCTTTTTTTATAAAGATAAGGCTAGGATTGAAGATCCAAAAATTTAGAAAATATCAATCACTCAGTATTTAATTTTAGAAGTAAATTTTGTAGTCAGCACAATCAAAAACTTCCTATGAGTACATCTAAAGATCTATAGCACTTGTGCTTGTAAAGACTAAAATAGCATTTGGGTGTTAATTTAAAGTACAAAAGTATTTTCTCTTATCACTTATTTTGGTTAATTTCTTTTACACTTTTATTTTGGCAGGTAGCTCATTCCTAAAATTCAAGTTTTTTTGATTAGAATGTATATTAACCAACAATTTTTAGTGATAATTGAATCCTCAGTTGGCTTTATAATCAACATCTACTTTGCCTTGTTAGTGTGCATGTGCAAATAGAAGTGCTAATAGTCTTTAGATAACCTAAGTAGGCTTCTAAAGGTCAGACCAACTAATCTACTTCCTGACTCGCTACATTTATTAGCAAATACTTCTAACTTTTATCACTTTTTCTAGTCCATCTTGCTCAAGATTTTCTTTCTTAACACATGGTTTAAAAAGATTTTTTTTTTCAAAATTTTTTTCTATCTCCCAACTTATTCTACATTGTCTCAATGGTGAAAAAAAGTAAAGGATGTAATAAGAGATAGGAAAGAATACACCTATACTATTTGTCCAAATTGGTTCTTTAAACCTTTGCGAACTGGCTTGAGCTCTTTTTTTCTTTCTTCGTAAAATTGAAAACACACACCAAAATAATAAAAGGGCAACAAAATTTTATTAAGAAAGAAAAAAAAAGATCAAAACTAAAAAGAAAAGAAACAACCTATCTAGTAGTTCTAATTTATAGAATTCAACTTGACATTCTTGTGGCTCTAAACTGGAACATTTCAATGCCACTTCAATAGGTATGCTTTCATGTTTGGCCGAACCCTTTTTCAATTAGATAATACTAGCATTACTAGTTCAAACCTATTTTTTATAGAATTCTAATATACTGATTTGTCAATAACATCAATTCGAAAATATGTTTGATTATCATCAGGATGTTTAGTATCTTTAAAAATATTAAAAGTCACTTATTCATCTTGGACTCCAAGAATTATTTTTTCTTGTTGAACATCTAATAAAGCTCCTCCAGTAGCTAAAAAGGATCTTCCTAAGATAAGGAGTACATTAATATCTTCTTCCATATCAAGAATAATTAAATCAATAAGAAAAATAAACTTGTTTACCTTTACCAAGACATCCTTCACTATACCTCTTGGATGTTTGATGGATCTATCAGCTAGCTGAAGAGTTATAGTGATAGGCTTTGGTTCTCCTAGACCCAGCTTTCTAAAAATAGAGAAAGACATGAGATTAATATTTGCTCCTAAATCACATAAAACTTTATCAATACTACAATCACCAATAATACAAGGGATAGTAAAGTTTTTAGATCTTTTAGCTTCTATGGTAATTTATTTTGAAGTATTACCGAGCACTCTTCATTCAAATTTATTCTCTCATGCTCCTTCATCTTCTTCTTATTTGTTAGGATTTCTTCGAAAAACTTGGTATACGCAGACATCTGAGTGATAGCATCTATAAAAGGAATATTATTATGTAAATTCTTTAAAATTTTGAAAAAATTAGAAAATTTTTTATCTAGATGCTGTAACTATCTTCCTGGAGAAGGTAGTGATAGCTTGTAGGGCTTCACATTAGGATCAATAAATTTTATACTTAGGGACCATCCATCTACTGGTTGTTTTGATGACTAATGAATTTTAGTTGGTTCTTTTGTAGTTTTCTCTTTAGTCTTTTTATCGTGATGTGGCTCCTCCAGCTCTTTTCCACTTCCTAGGATGATGGCATTGACTTGCTCTCTTAGATTGGTCTCCATGTTGCTCGGCAAGGATCCCTATGGTCTCTCTGAGATTATCTTGGCCATTTGACCTACTTGCACATTCAATTTTTGAATTGCTGCTGCTTGGTCCTACTTGGTTGCTTTTTAGATTACTTATGGCCAGTTCTTGAATTTGCATGAATTTTGTCTCCACATTCTTCATAGCTGCTTCTTGATTCTACATAAATTTAATGAGTAGCACCTCCATATTGGTCTTCTTTTTAGGTAATCGAAATCCCGAGGGTCATTGCTGTGCTACATTTTGATTGCTCCATGAAAAGTTCGGATGCTGCCTCCACCTTTTGTTGTAACTGTTGGAGTAGGGATTGTTTTACTGAGGCCTAAAAAGATTATCAAGATAGTTAGCTGTATCAAGGGCTTTAGCAAAGAGATTACCTATCTGGCATTCGTTTGTATCATGTCCTCCTCCATATATCTCACAAGTGATGGTCTGTACATGCATAGCTACTCCCTTCAAGTTCTTGAGTTCAGCCCGAAGAGCTGCAATCTCTACTGTTAAAGTTGGGTTGCTATCTACTACTTGTACAGCTACTGGTCTTCTCGGTATCATGCGATCTGCTTGCCACTAATAGCTATTTGATACCATCTCATCGCTTAGATCAAAGGCTTCTTCCTCTATTTTTTGATTAATGATACCTCCTACTATTGAATCAATCATAGAATGATTAGTATAAGATAAACTATTATAAAAAATGTGTACCTAAAGCCAAATGGATAATTGATGGTGTGGACATCTCCTCAGCAATTTCTTGAAATGCTCCCAAGCCTCATACAGTGTCTCCATATCCATTTGCACAAAAAAAGTAATATCGTTGTGCATCTTTGCAGTCTTGGAAGGTGGAAAGTACTTAGCTAAGAATTTTTGGGCTAGGGCATCCCAAGTTATGATAGAATTAGCAGGAAGAGAATGAAGCCAACTTTTAGCTTTGTCCAATAAAGAGAGAAAATAGTCTTAATATAATAGCATCATCCTGTTACAAAATGTATCCTAAAGCTAGTCATCTAGGTTGTAGATGGTTGAGCTAAATATAATTTATACTTAAATTTTAATTGAATAAAATTTTTATTCTAGCAATTTCATCACTTTGTGCATCTTCCTATAATGAAATCTCTATGATGAAGTCCTTAGGACTATTTAAACTCGATATAGGAGGATTTATCATTTAGTCCTTAAATTGATCGTGACCAAATGATTTGTTGTTACCTAAGATGACAATATTAATCAAGAGTAGGTCATTGTGTACCATAAGTGTGGGTTGTCCTTTTAACCAAGAAGCATGGTGATGCTGTTATGGCATGCAGGTGAAATGTAGGGGTATATTTCACTAATCGTGACCCAACTGTGGAGCTCCAAGATTGCTCATGAATTATATGGATATATGTGTCCCTTAGACCTAAGATCACCACGGTGACTTGCAAGCAATTCAGTATACTTAGGTACCGAACTACTTGTATTTCTAATTCAGTGATGGAAGGCTACTGGGTGTAGTCATGTACTTAGCTTGTCGGTGCATGAGTCAAGTTAGGATTGATCCCTTCAAGTGTTGGAGCAAGTGCATCATTGTATTTCAATTTAGTAAATCCTCCATCAGAGTAGTCTATATGATGGATGTTGAATTTTGAAATACAATGTGGATAAATTTTTAGGCTTGGTAGTTAACCTTAGATCATCCTATGAGCATCATGTCAAGGGGATGAATTATACGGTAACCATATGCCACAGGTTCGTCATTATTGCATTGCAACTTTTTGATCTATCCAGATGTCACGTACCATTTTTAGATGGTCACATCGATTGGTATAGAAAATTAATTCCTATGCTACCAACTTAGGATTCGAACTATGTGGTCACGTATAGTAGGAGTTCCTACCTGATCTGATGGCTGATCAAGAGTCCCACTGGATTATGACTTAATTATTTATTAAAAGATTAATTAGTAATTAGATTATTGGTTAGCTTAATTTGATTGAACGATGAGGAATTGATTAGGTCAAATTAAATTTGATTCAATTTAGTTGATCTGATCAGATCATGTGATGATCTAATCGCTTAGGGAGATAGACTCTGATTTGATCAGAGATTGGACCTAATTAATTTTAAATTTGATTAGACATTAATTGATTTAGATTAAGCCTAATTTGAATAGATTTGACCTAATCTAATTGTGTCTAGAGTTATTGATTTAGTTGAAACCAATTTAAACTAATTCAAAGTATGTTTGAATTTAAACATCTGTCTCCCTGCACCATTGACCTTTGACCCATTCTCCTTCTCAACGCACATTAGGAATGTGCATGGGAATTCTCATGCCAACAAGCCTTCTATGCCCATTCTCTTATCTTCTTTTGACTTGATCTAAGGATTGGATCAATTCAAAGTAAGCTGAATTTTGAATTCAACTTCATTTGTTAGTGTTTGAAACCACATCTCCCTCTCATCCTTATCTAGTCTCCACGCCTTCTCATTTGTTTGATCACCATTTTATTTTTGCGCGTGCAAGAAGGAGAGTCCTTCTGCATGTTAAACATTAGGGTGGGCACTAGAATAAGATAAGGAGTCCTCTTGATTTTTGAATTCAAGAGATTGGTTGAAACAAGTTCAACCAAACATGTCCTTATCCTTCCATGCATTGACGTCTATTAAAATGAGATTTTTTTTGGGCGTGCGCATGTGAGAAATAAGAAAAGATGCATGGGTGTGCATGAGGGATGAGAAGGATTCTATGAGATAGAAATCAGAGAGAGGCATGCATCTCTTTTGGCGTAAGGATTTCCATAGAGAAAAAGGGATCAAGGTCCTTATGGGTGTGTGCTGAAATCTTTGAGTTGGGACTCTATGTTTTTGGATGGAGAGTTTGAGTGCCAGATCTCCACCAGCTTTCACCACCATCTCATCTTTTTTCATTGCATTTTTTGATCTTCTAGAGTGTCTGGGAGATCGGGAGCAAATCATCGATTGGATCAATGAAGATCAACCATCGAAGGCTCCGACGATGAGATAACACTCCAAAAGGGCTTATCAGGACCAGGGGCTCCGTGTGGACTCACCATGGAGGTCGGACATGTGTGCGGCTATAGCATGATGAGAGAGCATCTTTCAGTAAATCTAGATTGTGGTGATCATCTACCTGCATATAGGTACTATATTCTGAACATAGATTGGTCAGTAAATGTGATTTGCTAAATGAATGTATTTTATTTTTCTAATTCATATAAGCATGTCAAAGATCCTGAGTAGGATTTTATGATTAGATCATAGCATGCATAGAATTAACATTAGATTAATTCTGCTTTCACTATAGTTAATTTTCAAAAAAGTTTTGAATGGCATGCCCTAAACCTTGCTAGGTTTTCTTCACATCCGACACCCCATTAATTTTAAAAGTATCATAGAGTTCAAGAAAATTAGAAATATAGGCATTCGGATCATCATGCATGTGTCCACTGAAATGGACAATTGATTGAATCATCTGGATCATCATCAATTTTATTTCAAAGTTGTTTTCTTGCATAGGTGGTCTCCTGATGCTCGAAGCTGCATTCGCTACAGACGATGTGATATAATCATTTAATGGATGACGTGCCACTCGAATGCTTCTTGTCATCCTTCTACTACCATATCTTCTCCTATATTGATGTCGTTTGGATCTTCTGCTATCTTGTTTTTTTCTTGAGGTAGTCTTCTAATTATTCTCTCAATTTTTGGATTAAAAGATAGTAAATCTCTATGTCCAGTATGTGTCATGAACTGAACATAAACCTAAAGAGATAATAAGAAAAGAATTAAAAAAATAAATTCTAAAGTAAAGCAAGGATCAAGATTTTAATATTATTTTAGACATAATCTCCAGCAACGGTGCCAAAAATTTGATGCATGCTAATCTGTCGCTATGGCAAGTATACCAGTCGATCAAGTAATAAAGTATGTGAGTAGAGTATCATCCCTAGAGAATTAAAAAATAAGTACTGAAAATATTCTTTCCTAAGCTTTATTTATATAATTGATTTATGAGAATTAAGAAAAATAAGAAGAAATAAAGAAATAAATAAATAAATTGCAAGGAGATAGAGGATATAATTATTAGGGTTAAAATTCAAGAGCAAAGGTTACTAAGATAATTGGTTCACCAACTCAATCAATATAGTATTCAGGTATTTATGTAAATTAGGTTTATTTTGTTTCATGTGACGATGGTGTCTCCTAGGTTATTTACTATCCTTTGGTCCAGGCATAGTAAAACTATCAATATTTATTAACTATCTTTTGGTCTAGGTATAATTTAAATAAATACTAATGCTTTAAGTTTTGTGAAACCCTCTATTTAAAATATGCTGCATCCAAAGCATATTAAAATTTCCGCATGCATATGAATTCTAATTCAATTCATGATACAAGGTATATAAATCAAGAAGCATCGATATAGACGTATTTGGTCCGTATCATCTATGTGCATCAAATTAATTAGAAGGTGGCCAATAATCTGACAACATTAAGCATAGATTTATAAACTCCTCATGAACAAAATATAAAATTTAAAGCAAATCATACTCAATATTGCATCAAAAAAGTGGCTACACCTTTGCCTTAGTAAAATAAATTTAGTTCATGGCAAAAGGATCAAAAATAGAAAATAAAATAAAAACATAATAAAAACCAAATAGCAGACTGCTTGTTTGCTGAAATTGGTCATCCATTGCTCTTGGTGTGGAGAATTTGATGAAGGAGAGAGCTGATTGATTGATGCACTGGATGTGGAAGATGAATCACGAAGAAAGAAGAAAATAAAGAAAAAAGAAAAAGAAAAAGAAAAAGTATAGCTCTCTCTTCTCTATTTCTCTCTCTCTATTTTCTCTCCCTAAAACTCTCTCTGTTATTCCCTCCTCTAGCTCTCCCTCCCAGGTTTTCTTTTTCTCTCTATCTTTTCCCTCAAAAACCTCTCTTCGTTGGCTATTTCTCCCTTCACATTTGGCCTTTAAATAGAGTAGGGCCTTTAACAAAGAGTTTTGGGAAGAAATCGTATTGAAACTAGGTTTCAAAACTCCTCATTTTGGTCTGATAGAGCCCTGATTATTTCTAGCCTTCAGATCGGCATCCAATGGTAAAAAAATACTCAAAAATCCTTTTAAAACTCAAATCAAGTTAGAATAAATCTCAGCCATCAAATCTTCTCTTGATGATTGCATCTGGGCCATCCGCTAGTGCATAGGAGCCTTTGGATGCTTTGTTTAAAATTGGGATTGCATCTTAATCATCGGATCAGCACCGGCTACTTTTCCAACCATTCGTCAGCACCAAATTATCAACCGTCCGATCAAATCCCAGCACCAGCAGTCATTCGATCCTACTTGCATCCCATGTAGATTGATCGTGAGCCGGGTTCACCATGGACCATCACATTTGCTAGCAAATCAGTGCGTGCACCACCATGTTAAATTTCCATTGTGCCCCTAGCTAGGTTACTGTAGCGGCTCACCATGAGTCACAATGATTTTGATGTCATGCTGACATCAGTACGTTGGGTGGTCTACATTGGGCTATTTGCTATCGGACTGGGCCAGTTTGCTGAGATGGTTTGAACCGAACCAGTTAGCTCTTTTTTTATTTTATTTTGTTTTTTTTAAATTTAATTTTGGGCTCAATTTAACTTTGTTTTTCTTCAAACTTGTTTCATCTGGATCAAAAAATTGAGGTCTTCCATTTGGCAGCCTTTTCTCTTATAGAAGACCAATAAAATTATCAATTTCTTAAAATTAAGGTAATTAATTTTTTAATTTAATACTTTCATTAGTGTATTTTTAGCACTTATCAAAAGCTTGGGTGCGAATAGGATATAGGCATGGTGCTTCATTGAGACACAAGACATTATGTCCTGGTGAGAGAAAAAAAAGAGAGAATAAAGGGTTCTTCTCTAGGATTTCTCCTGATTCTCTTCTTCCTCCTTTTGTAAGATTTTAGAAGAGTTATTTTCTTCCCAAATCCTCTACTTCTTCTTTTATTTTTGGAGGGTCCAAGATTTGGAGAAGGAGGCTTTTGATCAACCATCAAAGAAGGATCGGCACAGTACTAGCTTGCTGTGCTAATTTCTTCTTACTGGAATTTAGATTGATGATCGAGGCCTTATGTTGACATCCTATAGAGGTCGGACGTGTTAGATATATGTGCCCTAGAAGCCAGAATTGGCTGACACTTGTAATACACATCTAGGGGAAAAATTGTAATTTTGACTATAATCAATAAAATGGGTTATTTTCTATCACACATGTGTATTTAGTGTCTGTGATACATCCTTTGAGTTAATGGTAATGATAATTCATATTTTCAAGAGTTGAAAATTTAAGACATGAATAATCATTATTAACTCATAAACAGCTCCCGACCATAGGATCATCACTAGGATGGTGATTGATCCGGAAGGTTGGTGTACGATCGCTTCTCTTTAGTAGATGAGTCTTGAGTCTACGGTGTGGAGACACCGGAGCGAGAGTACAGGTACTCGTTAGAGAACGAGGGCACTGAGCGTGACCACCTCGAGTAGTCATTAGGAAGTCTACCTTCTCGTCAATGACTGACTCGATGCTGCAGTAGTGTGTCTGGTTCTTTGACCTGAGATGCATCGGCAGTTCACCTTGAGGGTGTTATAGTTTGACTACACCATTACTCGGTCTCCTAGCCATATGGAACCCTGAGGTGTATGTTGGCTATAGCATGTTCATTGTAGGAACTGGATTGCATCAAGATGGGATCTATCTACCTCGGTGGTAGAGGAGCAGCCCTATGATAATCATGAGAATCAAGTCCTGAAGCCCATGGCCATGGCAGAGTGAAATAATAGAAAGAGTTTCTATTTAGATTTTCACATTGGACTCGAATCGAATGATTATATCATATGACAGAGACTAGGGTTTGACGAGTTTACCTTAACCCTAATCTGATCGGGGCTCAAGATAGAAGAACTTAATCACACAGGTAGCTGCACCAAGAGGTTCACATTCAGCTCTGATGGGTTGCCACCATATACTGCTAGGTGTCACTGGTGGATTTTGGGAGCAATTAGAATGATTTAGATGATCGATCATTCTAGCTGTTCGAATCAGAAGAGTTCTGATCCATCGAAAGGAGTTTCGATGATGTCGATGATAGAGATCATGACATATCCCATTACCATACAGAACTGAACCTAACTGGGTCACACAAACAAGGGTTTGAATCTGGTGAACTCACATCAACCTTCACACAAACAAGGGTTTGAATCTGGTGATCATCATTGAACTGATCTAGTTCAATTGATCTGAATGAGATTCAATTAGGTTCAAGGAAATCGTGCTAGCACTCGATTGAACCTAACGTTCTTCTTTTACTATCATAAATAAGTTGTCCTGACTGAGCCAAAGGAGTTTGTGCTCAATCAGAGGCCTTCATATGGTCTGACTGGAGGTTGTCCAAGTCAGAATAGGTTGTCTTATTTGTAAGACATTACCTGCCATTTTTGGTCACCTGCCATTTCTTGGTTCTTTGACTTTGGTCAAAAGTCTACCTTTGACTGGTCAAACGTTGACCATTGACCCTTTGACTTTTGACCACATGTCATGCACCTATTGGAGAGCTGGTGGGGGCCTGTCCCCCTGCCAGAACCTGGCAAGGAGAAGGGCGCACGCCAAGGGTGGCGTGAGCCCAAGTAGGAGGCGCCTAGGAGTCCTTGTTGGACAAGGACTCCACCTCCCTTTTGGATTCCAATCAGAGTTCTACTAAGAATCCAGTTTGACTGGTCTTAGGCACCCTCTAAGGAAGGAATCCAGGGGTCTCTAATTCCAACCAATCAGATTTAGATCTGATTTCACAAAGGGTTGTGATTGGTTGAGGAGGAAGAGGAGTTGGATCACGCTTAGTCTATAAATAAGACCCTGCGCCCAACCAGAAAATGAATGCAATTCAATTGAGAAACTTCCCATGCCCCAAGGCTGCCTCTCCCCTCCTTTCTCCATGCCATAGCTCTCTTCTCCCCTTGCTCTCCACGTCCAAAAGGTGTTTTGGATTTGGATTGGTGCGATTCAGATCAAGGAAAAGGCGATCAAAAGCAAGAAGGCTGCGCTGCTGCAAAAGGACGACTGCAGATCTTCAAAAGGAGTTTTGAAGATCCTCCAGATCAGATCCAGATCTGATTTTTGGAGGCGTGATAGAGAAGAAGAGGATCTCCAGATCCAACCCGAGTGGATACCGGTAGAGGCCAGGCGCTTGCGTGGCTAGATCCAGAACCTTCCGCTGCAATCAGGATCATCACAGGGTAATAGGATTACCCAAATTCAGGTAAATTAAATTTGATTTAATTTATCTTATTTTATTTTATTTATTAAAATAATAAGAATCAGATCTGAAAACATATCAAGATCTGATTGGGATCAAGAGAAAAAATTTTGAAATATATCTCTTGATCTGATCAGATCTGAACGAACCTGGACCGAGAAATCAGGATTTCCCTTCAACTGGTATCAGAGCCATGGTTCTAAATTAGTTTAGATCTGATTTTAATTTTATTTTAATTAAAAATAAATGTGATTTCAGATGTCACATGAGATGTGATCAGATCTGAAATCAGAAAAATTAAAATTAAATGATTTGGATCTAAGAACATGAAGATATGCATGACTAGTTCTAGAATAGAATAGTTCTATAGAATAGTTTTGCATGTCTTTGATTTAATCTGATTAAATCATATTTTAGATCTTCTTATTTACTATTTTCTGATATTATAAGTGTTATAATAACATCTGATAAACAGCAAATAAAAATTATTTAATTTTAAATATCATATGAGATATGATAGATGCATGACTAGACTAGTTGTAGAATAGTTCTACATAATTGTCTAGATTAGAATTTATTTTGATTAGATCAATTTAAATCTAATTTTTTAGATTATTATGTGATAATTTAGATCTGAAAACATGCATGATTTGATACATGAGATGTATGCAAAATATGCCATGATTAGATCTAAATTTGTATATGAGATATATGATATAGATCTATAACTGTTTTGTAGTATTGAATGTTTATTGAATGTTCCTGATTAAGGCGTTCCTCTTGGCCGTCCGGTCATAAGAACGAAGAAGGGTTTAAAGGCCCTCTCTTCCCATTCGATGGGGTGTTCTTATGATGTGTAGGGGTGCTGCGTGTTCGTCCTTAATCAGAAACCCAAAACTTACTTTCTGCAAAACCCTAGATCCTGAAACCCTAGGATTTATTGTGCATATTTTGTTTATGAACCCTACTTAATTAAGAATTAAGTTTATGGAATATTAATTAGGTCTAAAATTGAGAATTTCAGATCTAAGACATATTCATAATACTGGGTTCGGGCTTGGGTAGCTCAATTAGGTCTAAGCGGTTGATCAAACCGAATCAAGAGTTGGTTAGATGGGATCAACAATGCTTAAATTGACCAGCCTAATAGGATTAAGTCTGGGTCAAGATCGAGTCACGATCAAGCAAGACCTAATTAGGCTCAGAGGTTAGAGTCTGGATTGTAGGCTAACCCAATTGGTTCTGACTCAACAATTTGGTGTCTAAGGTAAGTTTGGCACAGACGACCGACTGGTTTTTAATTGGAAGCTACTCGACCTGAATGCGTTCTTGTACGAGTTAATGGCATATTCCTTCCACCGGTCTCACTTACCTGGCCATATCTGTTGACACAGTTCTGATCTGAGGTGGTCAATAATCCGAGCTAACCCATGCCACTAGGTTAGTCATAATTGTTATGACTAAGCCAAGTCTAGTTTAATGAGACCTGAATCAATTCTCCCTAAGAAAAGATTAAGTCCGAGGTCTTCCACCATTGTAGATGTGCGGGCCCTTCCCGGGGTTGATTGTTCTCGGCTGGATACAGTGGCTCAGTTGCACCGGGAAGACGCAACCATGTCTATTAGGCATTGGATGCTATGGGCTGGAGGATGAGTTGGGCTCAATATTCCGGATACGGTGAGAGACTCCAATTAGGAACCCAGTCTATGCAAATGGTGGGTCTGACTTAACTAAGGAGTGGATCAATATTCCGGATACGGTGAGATTCATGAATTAGAGACCAAGTTTGGGTGCACCATGATTAGAGAATCATTGAACAAGAGTTGTTCACTCATTGGCTAACCCATCACCAATAACTGTTAGGTGAGGTGATGAGTCAGTTGGTGAGACCGCACCACCCACTAGAAATCATCAATCGTGGAGATTTTCGCATCTCTACAGAGGGAGTGTAGGGATCCGAGAAAATAGTGGGAGCTAATTTGTTTAAAAATAAAATCCCTAAACAAATTGGTCAAGTCAAAATTACAGTATCTAACTAGAATCTTTGACTCTCTACAGGAAAATGTCTGCGTCCAACCCACTGGCACGTATCCTAGACACACATAGACTGACTGGACCCAATTATAAAGATTGGCTCAGGAACTACAAAATTATTTTGGGTTCAGAGAAGTTAACACATGTTTTGGACCAGGACCCTCCCACCTTACCAGCTCGTCCATCCACTGAACAGAGAGCGTCTCTGGAAAAATGGATTGACGAAGACAATAAGGCCAGATACTACATGTTGGGCTCGATGTCTGATGAGCTCCAGCGCCAACATGAAGATATCGGGACTGCTCGCCAAATGTTGGCTCACCTGCAGGAGATGTTTGGTGAACAGAGTCGCGCAGCCAAATATCAAGTCACGAAAATGACTTTTTAAGGCTAAGATGCGTGATGGGCAGTCAGTCCAAGATCACTGTCTGACAATGATCAAGGACATGGAAGAGCTTGAGAAGCTCGGTGTGAAGTTGGACTTGGATCTGCAGAACGATATTATTCTGCAATCCTTGACTGATGCATATGGGCAATTCATCATGAATTACCACATGCATAAACTTCAAAATTCCTTGGCCGAGTTGATGAATATGCTGGTTACCGCTGAGCTTTCTATGAAAGGTTCTAAAGGCTCAGTTCTTGCTATGGAACGGACTTCTTCCAAAAGAAAGTCTTATGGAAAGAAAAAGAAGTCTGTGAAAAAGCAAAAGGTGGAAGGATCAAAGAAGAAGAAGGCAGAACCGAAGAAAAAGGTCGATGGCAAAGGAAAGTGTTTCCATTGCAACAGCGACGGCCATTGGAAGCGGAACTGCCCTACTTACCTGGCCACCCTGAAGAACAAGAAGGAAGGTCCTTCTGGAGGTATGCTCGTTATTGAGTCTAACCTTACGGTTTCTTCTGCATCCAGTTGGGTGCTTGACTCTGGTTCTAGTGCTCATCTGTGCACTTCTATGCAGGGTCTTGAGGATAGCAGGAGGCTGAGGGATGGAGACATGATCCTACGCGTCGGTAATGGAGCAAGAGTTGCTGCAGTAGCCGTGGGAACATACCCTCTTCGATTACCATCTGGTTTAGACTTAGTTTTAAAAGACTGTTATTATGTGCCTGCAGCTAGCAGGAATTTGATTTCTGTTTCATGCTTAGCACAAGAAGGTTATGTGATCACCTTCTTTAAGGACCATTGTAACATTCTTTATGAAAGAAATAAAATTGCAAATGGTTTCCTTATTAATGGTCTTTATCAGCTACATATTGATGTACCTATTTTAACTGTCGAGCAAAACGTGAATGCCAAACGACCTAGGGATAGTCCAAACGACAGATATCTATGGCACCTGAGATTAGGTCATATAGCAGAAGATAGGATTAACAAATTGGAGAAAAATGGGCTATTGAGTCCATTGACTTTTGAGTCATATCCAACTTGTGAATCTTGTCTTCAAGGCAAAATGACTAAACTCCCTTTTGTTGGACATGGGGAGAGGGCCACAGATCTCCTTGCCCTAGTACATACTGATGTGTGCGGCCCATTTGATGTGCCGGCTAGAGGCAATTTTGTCTACTTCATTACCTTTACCGATGATCTGTCTAGGTATGGGTATGTGTATCTTATGAGACACAAGTCTGAAGCTTTTGAAAAGTTCAAAGAATTCAGACATGAAGTAGAAAAACAAACTGGAAAACCCATTAAGGTTCTTCGATCAGATCGAGGAGGTGAATACCTTAGCCGGGAATTCCTAGACTATCTTAAGGAAAATGGCATAGTCTCTCAATGGACTCCACCAGGAACACCTCAACTCAACGGGGTTTCAGAATGGAGAAATCGGACTCTATTGGATATGGTTCGATCCATGATGAGCTTCACAGACCTCCCTGATTTTCTTTGGGGACATTCATTGTTAACTTCAATTTATCTACTGAATAGGGTTCCCTCTAAAACCGTTCCTACCACACCGTATGAGATATGGCACGGTAAGAAACCAAGTCTGAGTCATCTCAGAATTTGGGGTTGTCCGGCTCATGTCAAAAGACAACAAGCGGACAAGTTAGAGTTTAGGTCCTTTAGAGCTCGATTCATAGGATATCCTAAAGAGTCATTAGGATACTATTTCTACATTCCAGAAGACCACAATGTGATTGTGAGTCGACATGCCATATTTCTTGAAAAATAGTTTATTCAAGATAGTGGCATTGGAAAGCAGATTAAGCTTGATGAGAAAGTCTCACAAGCAGAAAGAGCTAAGGACCAAGTGGAACCAAATCAGGTTGAGCCAATAAGAACACTACCTCCTCCACCTCGTAGATCGGAAAGAGTTTTCCCGTCCCCCTGAAAGATACTTAGGTATTATTTCAGAGGATGTAGAGGAAATGTTCCTCATAGGTAATGGTGCTCATGGTGATGATCCCAAAACCTACAACGAGGCGATATCAGATATCGACTCCGAGAAATGGCTTGAGGCAATGAAGTCAGAGATCGACTCGATGCACTCAAACCAAGTCTGGACCTTGGTAGATCCACCAGAAGGTATAGTACCTATTGGGTGTAAATGGATCTTCAAGAGAAAGATTGGTGCAGATGGGAATGTGGAGACATTCAAGGCTAGACTGGTGGCAAAAGGTTATAGTCAACGCGAAGGCATTGACTATCAGGATACCTTTTCCCGGTAGCTATGCTAAAATCCATCCGCACATTGCTTGCTGTTGCAGCCTATTTCGATTATGAAATATGGCAAATGGACGTGAAAACGGCATTCCTAAATGGATATCTTGAGGAAGATATCTATATGGAACAGCCGCTAGGTTTCACATCCAGTGATACTGATCACAAGGTTTGCAAGCTGCAAAGGTCCATATATGGACTTAAGCAAGCATCTCGGAGCTGGAACACTCGTTTCAATGATGTGATCAAAAAGTTTGGTTTCATCAAAAACGAAGAGGAACCATGTGTTTTCAAAAGGGTCAGTGGGAGCGCTGTTGTCTTCCTCGTATTGTACGTGGATGACATCCTCCTTATTGGGAATGATATTCCCATGTTGACATCAGTCAAGATGTGGTTGTCCAAGGAATTCTCCATGAAAGACCTAGGTGAAGCATCCTTTATTCTAGGAATTAAGGTCTATAGGGATAGACCGAATAGGATGCTAGGACTTTCACAGAAGATGTACATAGAGGAAAGTACTAAAGAGGTTTAGTATGGAAAACTCTAAGAGGGGATTAATACCCTTCAGACATGGTATTCATCTTTCCAAGAAGATGTGCCCCAGCACACCTGAGGAAATAGAACGCATGAGCAAGATCCCTTATGCTTCTGCAATAGGGAGCCTCATGTATGCCATGCTATGTACACGACCTGATATAGCCCATGCTGTGAGTGTCACAAGCAGATATCAGTCAAATCCAGGTGAAGAACACTGGACTTCTGTGAAATGTATCCTTAAGTACTTGAGAAGAACTAAGGATATGATGTTGGTCTTTGGTAATGGAGAACTCCAAGTCCAGGGATACACAGACTCGGACTTTCATGTCTGATATAGATGATCGAAAGTCGACATCTGGAAGTCTGTTTGTGTGCAATGGTGGAGCTGTCAGCTGGAAGAGTTCCAAGCAAACTGTGATAGCAGATTCCACCATGGAAGCAGAATATATAGCTGCATCAGAGGCTGCAAAGGAAGCATTCTGGTACAAGAAGTTTGCTGCAGAAATTGGAGTAATGCCATCAGATGCCATTCCTCTTTACTGCGACAACAATGGCGCCATAGCCCTTGCTAAGGAGCCGAGGTCTCACCAGAAGTCCAAGCACATTGAGCGGCGATATCCATCTCATCCGCGATTACCTTGAGAAAGGTTACGTTGAGGTCAAGAGAGTCAACTCCGCAGATAATGTGGCAGACCCACTTACAAAGCCGTTGGGCCAGCAGAAGATCGAAGCCCACCTTGAGAAGATGGGACTTAGACTTGTAGCCAATTGGCTTTAGGACAAGTGGGAGATTGTTAGATATATGTGCCCTAGAAGCCAGAATTGGCTGACACTTGTAATACACTTCTAGGGGCAAAATTATAATTTTGACTATAATCAATAAAATGGGTTATTTTCTATCACATATGTGTATTTAGTGTCTGTGATACATCCTTTGAGTTAATGGTAATGATAATTCATATTTTCAAGAGTTGAAAATTTAAGACATGAATAATCATTATTAACTCATAAACAGCTCCCGACCATAGGATCATCACGAGGATGGTGATTGATCCGAAAGGTTGGTGTACGAATCGCTTCTCTTTAGTAGATGAGTCTTGAGTCTACGGTGTGGAGACACCGGAGCGAGAGTACAGGTACTCGTTAGAGAACGAGGGCACTGAGCGTGACCACCTCGAGTAGTCATTAGGGAAGTCTACCTTCTCGTCAATGACTGACTCGATGCTGCAGTAGTGTGTCTGGTTCTTTGACCTGAGATGCATCGGCAGTTCACCTTGAGGGTGTTATAGTTTGACTACACCATTACTCGGTCTCCTAGCCATATGGAACCCTGAGGTGTATGTTGGCTATAGCATGTTCATTGTAGGAACTGGATTGCATCAAGATGGGATCTATCTACCTCGGTGGTAGAGGAGCAGCCCTATGATAATCATGAGAATCAAGTCCTGAAGCCCATGGCCATGGCAGAGTGAAATAATAGAAAGAGTTTCTATTTAGATTTTCACATTGGACTCGAATCGAATGATTACATCATATGACAGAGACTAGGGTTTGACGAGTTTACCTTAACCCTAATCTGATCGGGGCTCAAGATAGAAGAACTTAATCACACAGGTAGCTGCACCAAGAGGTTCACATTCAGCTCTGATGGGTTGCCACCATATACTGCTAGGTGTCACTGGTGGATTTTGGGAGCAATTAGAATGATTTAGATGATCGATCATTCTAGCTGTTCGAATCAGAAGAGTTCTGATCCATCGAAAGGAGTTTCGATGATGTCGATGATAGAGATCATGACATATCCCATTACCATACAGAACTGAACCTAACTGGGTCACACAAACAAGGGTTTGAATCTGGTGATCATCAATTGAACTGATCTAGTTCAATTGATCTGAATGAGATTCAATTAGGTTCAAGGAAATCGTGCTAGCACTCGATTGAACCTAACGTTCTTCTTTTACTATCATAAATAAGTTGTCCTGACTGAGCCAAAGGAGTTTGTGCTCAATCAGAGGCCTTCATATGGTCTAACTGGAGGTTGTCCAAGTTAGAGAAGGTTGTCTTATTTTATAAGACATGACCTGCCATTTTTGGTCACCTGCCATTTTTGGTTCTTTGACTTTGGTCAAAAGTCTACCTTTGACTGGTCAAACGTTGACCATTGACCCTTTGACTTTTGACCACATGTCACACACCTATTGGAGAGCTGGTGGGGGCCTATCCCCCTGCCAGAACCTGGCAAGGAGAAGGGCGCACGCCAAGGGTGGCGTGAGCCCAAGTAGGAGGCGCCTAGGAGTCCTTGTTGGACAAGGACTCCACCTCCCTTTTGGATTCCAATCAGAGTTCTACTAAGAATCCAGTTTGACTAGTCTTAGGCACCCTCTAAGGAGGAATCCAGGGGTCTCTATACCAACCAATCAGATTTAGATCTGATTTCACAAAGGGTTGTGATTGGTTGAGAGGAAGAGGAGTTGGATCACGCTTAGTCTATAAATAAGACCCTGCGCCCAACTCAGATTAAATGAATGCAATTCAATTGAGAAACCCCACACCCCAAGGCTACCTCTCCCCTCCTTCTCCATGCCATAGCTTCTTCTCCCCTTGCTCTCCACGTCCAAAAGATGTTTTGGACTTTGGTTGGTGCGATTCAGATCAAGGAAAGGCGATCAAAAGCAAGAAGGCTGCGCTGCTGCAAAAGGACGACTGCAGATCTTCAAAAGAGTTTTGAAGATCCTCCAGATCAGATTCAGATCTGATTTTTGGAGGCATGATAGAGAAGAAGAGGATCTCCAGATCCAACCCAAGTGGATATCGGTAGAGGCCAGGCGCTCGCGTGGCTAGATCCAGAACCTTCCGCTGCAATCAGGATCATCTACAGGGTAATAGGATTACCCAAATCAGGTAAATTAAATTTGATTTAATTTATCTTATTTTATTTTATTTATTAAAATAATAAGAATCAGATCTGAAACATATCAAGATCTGATTGGGATCAAGAGAAAAAATTTTGAAATATATCTCTTGATCTGATCAGATCTGGACGAATCTGGATCGAAAAATCAGGATTTCCCTTCAGGACGTATGTGTGGCTCAGAGTGACAACCTCAGTCTTGGATCAGCTAGTTGAAGAACCCAACTTGCAAAGATAAGAGAGATTCGATCTTCTTTTTTTTCTAGATTAGATCTAGTGTAGCTTTGATGTTGATGTGATCCACATCATCTTTGTTTGATTTTTAATTTTAGATTTAATAGCATGCATAGATCATAAGATAAGATCCTAGATCTAGCGTTAATTCATATATTTTAATAAATTATTATGATTAGTTTATTACTTCTGCTGACTAATTTTGAAAAAAGTTTTAAAATATGTTCATGAAACCCTAAATCTTTCCTTCAATTTGTATTAGAGCTTAAGTTTCTTATGATATAATTTTTATGCATGTTTAGATTATTTATTTACTTTATATCTTTATTATATTATATTTTTAAAATCTAAAATTAAATTATAGATCACATGAACTAATTTATAAGGTTGTCCTGTTGTGAGGTTTATCCCTTATAGTGTATGGGTTATCCTAGTTCATGCAGATCTAAAATTAATCATAAATTTATTAGATATGATCTATATTAATTTATAATTTATTATATTTAAAATTATTTAAATCTAAAAATAAATATTTTAGATTGCATAAATTGATCTTATAAGGTTGTTATGCTATAAAGTTTATCCCTTACAGTGAAAAGATTATCCTAGTATCTGCTAATCTAAAATCTTAATCATAAAATTTTAGATTAGAACTATGAAATTTTATAACTTAATTAAAATTATTTTAATCTAATTTTTATCATCAAAGATAAGTTAGATTTGATCTAGGGTGATTTATGATTGATTAAAATTAAAACTATTTCAATTTGAATTACATGAATATGTTTAGATTAGATCTAAAGTAGATTCATGTTTATATTATTTATATATTTTGATTATGAATCAAATATGCAACTGATCGGTAGAACAATATCGTAAAAAAATTTTATAAATATAAAAATTATTTTTGAAATATCAAACTCCAACCCTCAGTCCAAAACTTAATTAAGAATTAAGAGTTATTTGATTAGTATCTAGGATTATGAATTAAAGATCCTAAGATATAAATCATAGCATTTGGATTAGCGAGTTAGTGAAAATTAGGTCCATTAATTAGGTTAGATCTAAGGTTAGATTAAAGGATTGGCTTAATTATAGAATTTATTAAATCTAATTAATAGTTATCTTAGATTAGGTAAAGAATTCTCTAGAACAATTAAAATAGTTGTAGTTGGTCAAGTTCATGTCTTTAAAAAGAACCAAAATAGACTTGATTGTTGGCTACGCAGTCAAACCCAAACTATTAGGTTGATCCAATTGAAACTAATTAACCAGTTGGTATCTAAGATAAGTCTGGCAATCCAAATCGGTGGTTTTTAATTGGCAGCCCACTTACCTTGCTATTTGAGATGGTGTCTAAGGCAAGCTTTGGCAGACCCTCATATTGATCTCACTTACCTAGCCTTCTTGGTGAAATTATGTTTTGACCAGATCACTTGATAATTCGAGTTGACCCATATTAGCTAGGTAAATCAATGTGACTGATTTAGGTGCTCCTAGACTGGCCTATCAATGGTCTTCGTTAATCTGACTTGGTGAAGTCAATGGAAGGATCATGATTAGTTGATTCATCTAACTCTCTTCTCTAAATCAAATTAACCAAATTGTCTAAAATTATTAGATCCTTAAAAATGAAATAGTTATGGTGATAACTAAATCATAGCCTCCCATTAAGTGAGTGATAATGGATCCATTAGTTGGATAATCATTTGAGGCCCAAATGCCTGGTGCTTATCGACTAATGGAATTATCATTCATAACATCATTTTTTGGCTGCATCTCTCTAAATGGTGGTTAGGTTGACCAACCAAAATTGGGCTTAATCATTCATTGGTTAGATGGATCAAGTATAGTCATGTTAATGGTTGGACCTAACGGGACCTTTTTAGTAGAGGTCAAAGCCTACTGATTAGGGACTGGGGCAAAATTAAGTTACTAAAAGTTATTTAGAGAAATAATTGATAATGAACATATTCTTAGATGTACATGGGTTGACAAACCAAAGTTGGACTTATGTGCAGTCTATGTGGATTCTAGTATCCACTAATAAATTAGGATAATTTCTCGAATTTAAGGTAGACTACTAATTCAAATAAAATAGTGGAAGAACCTTTTGATTAAAGTCTAAAAGTTTAGATTTAAAATATCACTTATTAATTAGTTTTTGGTTTTTCTTGGTGCAGTTATGGCCACTTTTCTTTAACTTCGATCATTATTAGACAATGATAAGCCAATGGGATCCAACTTCAATAACTAGTACCGTAAGTTGAAGATTATCCTGGAGCATGAATGGATCTGTACATCTTGATAGATCCGGCACTTGAGGAGCCAGCTTCTAGTGTACATGAGTTAGTTAGATACTTTCCAGAAGTAGCTCAATGATCGAACTATGGTGCATTGTATTATGCTGGCTGCAATGAAAGATGAATTCAATCGTAGGTTCGAGACAGCTCAGCCAGAAGACATGCTTTAGGTATTAAACGAGTCTTTTGGCACACCCGATGACATTAAGAGGCACAAGACTAGTTGTGCCATCTTCAAAGCCAAGATGAGGAATGGAGCTTCAGTCACTGATCATGTAATGTACATGATCAAGATGATGGAGTGTTTGAGCAAGCTTGGCTTTTCCTTACATGAGCAGCTAGAAAAAGATATAATTCTAAACTCATTGCCTAAGCCTTATCTCCCATTCCTAACTCATTATCAAATGAGAAAGCCTGTAGATAACTACCACAGGCTACTAGGGTTACTTCAAAACTTTGAGAAGGATCACCAACTCTACAAAAAGTTGATGAATTTAGTGGAAGGGTCTTCTTCTGATTCTCGATCCTTTAAGAAAAGAAAGAAGAATGAGAAGTAGTCCAAAAAGATGCAAGTTCAGGATGGGACATCTATGCAAGGATAAACTAAGAAGCAAAAACTCAATAAAAGTCAAGCAGAGTACTTCTTCTGTAAAAAGCAGGGGCATTAGAAAAAAAACTGTGCTCAGTACATTGCCTCTCTAGGCCCAAATAGGCTAAGAAAGAAGCAAGCTATTGCTGGGCAAGGTATTTATATGATAACTTCTTGCAATTTTTTTTATTTATGATATCACCGACTGGGTATTGGATATCGATAGCCTTTACCATATTTATAATTCATTGTAGGGATTGTAGGTCAGTAGGAGATTCGAATAAAATGAGAGATTCTTTAATATTAAAGATGGAATATCAGATCTAGTTCTAGTATTAAAAATCTTAAAACTTGTATTTGAGTTTCGTACTATTGTTCTTAGTGATTATCATTTTTGTCCAAGTTTCCTTTTGAATATTATTTCTATAGGTCTTTTGGCCAAAAATTAATTATGAGATTTCAATAAAGAAGGAACTTTGTAATATCATTTTGAATGGTTTTACTATATTTTCTGGATATTTTAACAATGGCATATACATGATATCATAACCTATTAATATAGTCTACTATACTGGCATGTATCCTAGATTAGATAGTCTACCTGATATCTACTTATGGCACTATAGGCTAGGTCTCATTAATAAGAATAGGACAAACATGTTGATTCAAGAGAGAATTCTTAAAGTCAGTGATTGTGAATCACTTCCAACCTGTGAGTCTTGTCTTCTTGAAAAAATGATCAAGTCACCTTTTACTGAAAAAGGTGAGAGAACCATTGAGCTCTTAGGTCTTGTACATACTGATGTATATGGACCTATGAGCACAATTACCAGAGGTAGATATCTTTAATTCATTAATTTTATAAATGATCTACCTAGGTATGAATATATTTATCTGATGAAACACAAGTTAGATTCATTTGAAATATTCAAACAATTCTAAAACAAAGTAGAAAAATAATCTAGAAAGAGTATTAAAACCCTTCGATTAGATCGAGGAGGTGAATATCATTCTAGTGAGTTTCTCACATATCTATAAGAGAATGTGATTCTCTACTAATGGACTCCTCTAGGAACACCATAGCATAATGGTGCGTTTGAAAAAAAGAAATTACACTTTGTTAGACATGGTCCGATCCATGATGGATTTTGCCAGCTTGTCGATATCCTTCTAGGGATATGCACTCGAATTAGCTTGCTATCTTTTAAATAGGGTTCCAAGTAAGTTTTTAATTAAAACTCCATATAAGATATGGATAGGACATAAGCCAGCACTTTCACACCTGAGGGTCTAGGGTAGCCCAACTTATGTGAAATGGTTAATCATAGATAAACTTGGACCTAGGTCTAACAAGTAAACATTCACAGGATACCCAAAAGAAATCAAAGATATATTTTCTACCATGCTAATGAATAAAAGGTGTTTGTCATCCTTAAGATAATCTATTTAGAAAAAGAGTTTCTTGGTGAAGGAATTATTGCCTCTAAGGTTAAACTTGATGAAGTTCAACAGGTAGAAAGACCGACATCAGTAGCTAAACCAAAATCAAATTTGAGTAAATCAAATTTGGAGCCTAATGTACCTACATCATTAAGGTGATCTAGTAGAGTACTGCATTAGTTGGACAAATACTATGGTTTCTTAGTCCAGAATGGTGATCCCATCAAACTCGATGAGAATGATGAGAATCAGATTACCTATATGGATGTAATATAGAGATCTAATTCTGAGAAATGGCCTAAGACCATGAAATTTGAAATGGAGTCTATGAAGGTCAATGATGTATGGACATTGATTGACCCACCTAAAAGTGTTAAACCCATTGGATGTAAGTAGGTCATTAAGAGAAAGAGGGGTGTAAATTGGAAGGTGGAGACCTATAAATCCTATCTAGTTGCCAAGGGGTATCATCAACATTATGGTATTAACTACGATGAGATGTTCTTTCCTATGGCAATGCTTAAATCCATTTGAATAGTGCTTGCGATAGCTACCCATTTGGACTATGAGATTTGGTAGATGGATGTGAAAATAACTTTCCTAAATGGAGAGTTGACCAAAAAGATGTATATGATACAACCTGAGGGGTTCACATCTATAGATGAGTCCAAAGTGTGAATGTTTCAAAGACCTATTTATGGATTGAAGCAAGCATCTCAGAGTTGGAACATGCATTTTGATAATATGATCAAAATGTATGGCTTCATTAAGAATGAAGAAGAGCCCTATATTTATAAGTAGGTAAATCATTTGACAGTGATATTTCATATCTTATATGTGGATAACATTCTCTTAATTGGGAATGACGTCCTCGCACTACAAGAAATAAAAGTTTGGCTGTCATCTCAGTTCTTCATGAAAGACTTAGGTGAAGCATCTATTGGAAAATATGTTCTAAAGCCAATTATCTAAGTAGTAGATGATTGAAATTAGTATATGAATTATCTAATAATAATAGTTATTTTCCTGATTCATCAAAGAAGTTCTATCTTTTTTAAATGAACTCCTAAATTATGATGAAGTTCTTAGAACCACAATCAATTGATAAAAAAGAATTTATCAGATGGTTCTTAAATTTTTCATAATCTAATGATGAGTTATTAATAAGGATAATAACTTATCGAGTATAGATCACTGTATGCCATATGCGTTGGCTATCCTTGTAACTAAGTGATATGGAGACACTGGTATGGCATCCAGGTGAGATGTATGAGTATATCTATACTAAATGTGACCAATGTAGCACCCTACTATCAAGAGTAGCTAGCTAAGGCCAATGGGTATAAGTGTCCCTCTGACTTGAAATCACCATGGTGACATGGAAGTAATTCACTGTACTTTGGTATTGGACTGTCTATATTTCTAATATAGGTTTGGAAGATTTCTAAGTACGGTCAAGTGCTTATGAAGTTGGTGTGTAAGTCAAGATAGGATTGACCACTCCTAATTAACTTTAGAAAGAGAATGACTCATTATGTTTTAATTTAGCAAAACTTAGGCCTAGATAATCCTCATGAGGAGTCACGAGATTTGCAAATTTTGAGAAGCATACTCGAAGACGTCTTGAGCATTATTGGTTAGAGGAATGAATTATACGATAACCATGGGCTAAGATTTTAAAAATATTGCTTTGCATACATTCGACCAATCTAGACATCGGGAATCATTACTAGATAGTTACTTTGACTGGTACAAGAATTCGTTCCTATGGTATCGGCTGAGGTTCGAACCTATAGGGTCATACAAATAAGATGTTGTAACTTAATCAAATGATTAATCGATGATTAAGAATCATTCTATGGTCAAACATTCAACGCGATTGATGTTTGACCTAATGTAAGTGTTACAGGAAGATCGATTTACAATTAGATTCCTAATTGAATCAATGCGACTGATGTTTGACCTAATGTAAGTATTGTAGGAGGATCGATTAACAATTAGATTGCTAATTACCTCAATTTGATTGAGCGATTGGGCTAAGATCAAGTATAATTGAATTAAATTTAATTAAAATTAATTTATACTTAATTAGATTAAGCTTAATTAGTTTATTGTATAAGTCAATTGCAAGAAAAAAATAATTCCTAGTTGACTAAGATTTGAGTGCACCTAATTCCTAATTGAATTAGAATTTAAATCAGAATTAAATATGGTTTAGTCTAATTTAATTGAGCTCCTAATTAGATTAGGATCACTCTCAACTAGGTTGCATTTAATCTAGTTCAAATTAATTTTGATTTAGGTTCAAAATAGTTTTGACCTAGTCAGACATAAAGAGTCCTAGTTGGACTGGGACTCTCATTCCTTCCTCGTGCCACCTTTAAAGCTCATAACCCACTTTTAATTCCAAAAGTTAATATGAATTATTCCTCACTTAAAGAACGTATCCCATGCCCCAATATCTGGTAGATTTCAAATCATATTTGACTTGGTCAAATATAGGAAAGTTGTTTTGATTTGAACTTTATATGATAGAGTCCAAGATCTCTCAAACTCCCAACCTCTCTTGCGCAAACATTCCCATGCCCTCTCTTTTTTTGTCACCCCTTTATTTCCTAATTTTGTATGCGTAACGACAAGGGGTTTATGCCAACCTTTTAGGGGGAGGCATCCAAGAGTTGGATGCCCCCCAAATTCCTCCTTTATGTCCTTATTTGACTAGGTTTGACCTAGTCTTCCATGGGTTGTCAGGGGATGCCTCCTTCAATTATTTTTAAGCATAAAAAATTGTAAAATTTTCCATGGAAAATAGATGAGAAAGAGGCTGAGGGTGTGGGATTTTGGGGTGCCAAAAAATCTTGGAGAAGAGCCTTTAATTATGACATCAAAGGTTGATGTCTTAAAGAGACAAGGTAAGAGAGAAGATTGTCTTCTCTTATAATTTTGTTTAAAAATATTTGTCCTTTATTTTTGAGCTATTTTTATATGATAAAAATCTAAGAGAGAGAGAGAGGATGAGGGCATGGAGATCTATGCTCCAAGATATTGGGGCATGAAGATCAACTTTGGACATGATCGGATCATGTCCTGATGAGAGAAAGAAAAGAGAAGAATGTCTTCTCTGAGGGTTTCTTTGAGAATCCTTCTTCTCTATATTTTTGTATAATTTTTCTATGAGAAAAATCAAAATGTGTGAGATCTTGAAACATGCACAATGCCTAGGAAAGAAGATCTTCCCTTTGTCCTAGCATAAGGATATTTTCAGGACATCAATCATTGATGTCCTGAAAGAGAAGATTTATCTTCTCTTAGGACCCTTTTCTAATATATTTAATTTTTAATTTTTTAAAAATCTAAAGAATAAATTTCTCTCCTAATCCTTCTCTTATTCTTCATCTCTAAAGATATTCAAGAGATCTGACGAATAAATTTTAGAATAACCATCCGGAGGGATCCACGAGAAGCTAGCACTTCGAGTGGATCTTCGTTCGAGGAACCTCCAATTTTGTTGCAGCCTCATGTGGATTACTTGTAGATTTTAGATGCATGTGTGGCTCCAAAGGCAATAACAAAAATCAATCATGGAGTTCTCAACCTGTACAAGATAAGAGATTTGATCTCTTCTCTCATCTAGATGCGAACTAGGTTTCAGATCTAGAATCGTTCTAGATCTAGGGTATTGATTTGATCAATAATAAATCCTTTTATTTTAAGATTTATAATATATTATGATACGATATAGATCCTAGATATTAGATTTAGTAATTAGATTACATATATTTATAGATTAAATGGTTTAATCTGCATGTTCCTGAAGAAAATCGTGCAAGATTTAAGCATGCTTTTTTGAAATATTTTTGAATAAAATAGTAGTGAAAGCAAGTATTAATCTAAAATTAATACAATGCATGTCTTGATCATATCAAGTAAATCCTACTTAGGATCTAAACATGCTAATATGCGATAGAAAAATAAAATGCATTCAATCAGCAAATCAAATCCGTTGATCGATAGGAATTTAGTACTTGATACCTTTTAGCAGGTAGCTGATCTCCATGATCTGAATCTACTAAAAGAAGCTATGGTATTACACTATAGCCGCACACTCGTCCGACCTCTATGGATGGTCCATAAGGAGCTCCTGGTTCTGACCAGGTCCACCGAAGTGCTAGCTCCTCGTCGGGGCCTTCAATGGTTGATCACGATCGATCTGATTGATAATGCACCTTATGATTTTTTAGATACTCTAAAAAATTAGAATACAATTATTGGAGTATGATAAGGAGGTGTCTCAAATTTGGTGGTGATCCAATGCTCACAGCACTCGATCTCTCCACCTGAACCTAAATTCTCAAAACTAGGATTTCACTTGGCCCAAAAACCCTAACACTCTAAAAATCCTATCACTCTCTCTGCGTAGAGTATTTTCATGAAATAAGTTTTTTATGGAAAGAAAACCTTTAGATCTATAAACCATATTTAGATCATATCTAAAAATTGGGTATCCTTAGAGGTGAAAATCAGAAGAGAAGATAGGCATGAGGGAAAAGTGAAGTGCTATAGGACCCTACTCACCTTAACTCTAAGATTTTTTTTTGCCCAAAACTAATACCCAATCACTCTAAAAATTTTACCACATAATGCTTACTCCTTCTAGTGCAAGAAAAAAAATTCTCATAATTTATTGATGTGAATACCATGAGAAAAGCGCATGGAAATCGATAAGGGTCGAGAGGTTTGGAGATTTTAACCACTCACTTGATTTCAAAAATCAAGTGAGCCTCTTATCCTTATCCAATGCCCCCTCCCATGTGCTTAACAAGCAGAAGAACTCTCCTTCTATGTGTGCACATTTTGATTTATCCAAAAAATGTTCGATAAATAAAAGGGTGGATGTGGGAAGCAGATAAGGTTGGATTGATTCCAACCTCCAACAAACTGAGTTGAATTCAAAACCTAACTTACTTTGAACTGGTCCAACCCTTGGACCAGGTCAAAAGTAGATAAGAGAGGGGGCGTAGAGACCTTCTGGGCAAGAGAAAAGTGATGTACAAAAATTTTGGATGTGGAACAAGAGTAGAGAAGTAAAAAATGGTAGGTGCATAGGAGAGTTTGAATTCAAACTTTATTTGACTTGGTCCTAATTGGTTTAAACCAAACAAATTAATCTAGACCCAATTAGACCAGGTTAAACCCAACCAAATTAGTCTTATTCTAATCGAATAAAATCTTAATCAAATTAGAAATTAATTAGATCTAAGTCCTAATCAAATCAGGGTTAAAACTCCCATAGCGATTAGGTCATCTCAAGACCTGATCAAGTCAAATCCAATCAAATCAAATTCAATCGGACTAGATCAAATCCTCATCACTAAATTAAATTAAGCTAATCAATAATTGATTTGCTAATTAATCCTCAAAAAATATCTAAGTCTAAATTGGATGGACTATCAGGAAACAAAGTCCCATTAACATGAAACTCCTGAAGAGTCCCAATCCAGTGGGACTCTTGAATCCGGTGCCCTAAATGAATGAAACTCACGATCTTAGAGTCCCAAATTAGTGAAACTCTTGGTCAGAGAGTCTTAGATGAGTAGAACTCAGAATCCCAGTCTAGTAACACTCCTGATCATAGAGTCCCAATCTAGTGGGACTCTTGACCATAGTATCCTTGGTCATCAAGACTCATGATCAGCCATCAGATCAGGTAGAAACTTTTTATGTGTGTGGCCATCAGATCAAGCACACAATGATCTATACTTGATAAATGTTGTCATCCAAAGTAATAATGTATCTTTGGTCATGAATAATTTAAGGACTAAATAATAAATCCTCCTTTGTCAAATCTAGATAGTCCTAAGAACTTCATCACAACACAGGAGTTCATTAGAAGACAATAGAATTTATGATGAAAAATATTAAAAAAACTTTTATTATTTCATAATTCATATACAAGTATGACAAGTGGCACAACCATCAACAGGCTGACGATTGGCTTTGGGACATATTCCCAACAATCTCCTACTTGGAATAAAGCCAATCGGTGCAGTATCTAATACCTATCTTCGACTTGAAGTCGTTGAACTCCTTCAGTGTAATAGCTTTAGTGAATGGATCCATCAGGTTCTCCTTTCCATCAATCTTCTGAAGGTTGACATCACCTCAATCCATAATTTCTCGAACAAGGTGGAAGCGGCGAAGAATATGCTTCGTCCGCTAGTGTGCCTTAGGTTCCTTCGCCTGAGCAATTACTCCAGAGCTATCGCAATAGAGCAGAATTGGACTATCAAGGAAGGGTGCTACTCTAAGCTCGGTGATAAATTTTCTCAGTCACACTGCTACTTTGGCAGCATCTGATGCAGCGACATACTCTACCTCACAAACTGAATCGGCCATAGTGTATTGCTTGAAACTCTTCTAGCAGACAGCTCCACCATTAAGGGTGAATATTTATCCTGATGCACTCTTGCTATCATCATGATCAGACTGGACACAAGAGTCTGTGAACCCCACTAGTTTCAAATCCGATTCATCATATACAAGCCATTGGTCCTTAGTATTTCTTAAATACTTTAGGATGGTTTAACAACCTTCTAATGATTCTCTCCAGGATCAGATTGGTATCTACTCACTACCCGTAGTGAGGATGCCACATCTGGTCGTATACATGTCATGGCATACATGATAGAATCTACTATTGAAGCATATGGTATTCCATTATACGCTCTCTTTCTAGAGGTGTTGTCGGACAATCCTTCTTTGAAAGAAAAATTTCATGGTCTATTGGTAGATAGCCTTTCCTAGAATTCTCCATGCTGAATCCTTTCAGCACAACATCATTGTATGTAGACTGGGACAATCCAAGCAACCTTTTAGATCTATCTCTATAGATCCTCATTCTTAGGATGTAGGAAGCTTCTCCCAGATCTTTCATGAAGAACCATGTGAAGAAAATCCTGATTTCCCAGATCGGGTTTGTTCAGATCTGATCGAATCGAGCGATATATTTCAAAAATTTTTCTCTTTGATTCAGATCAGATTTGGAATGTTTCAAATCTAATCTTTATTATTATAATAATTAAAATAAATTTAGATAAACTAAATCAAATTTAATTTACCTTAACATAGGATAATCCTATTATCCGTTGATAATCCTATAAGTAGCGGAAGGTTCTGGATCTAGCCACGCAAGTGCCCGGCCTCTATCGGTATCCACTTGGGCTAGATCTGAAGATCCTCTTCTTCTCTATCACGTCTCCAAAAATTAGATCTAAATCTAATTTGGAGGATCTTCAAAATATCTTTCGAAGATTAGCAATTGTCCTTTGCAGCAACACAACCTTCTAGCTTTCTATCGCCTTTCTCTCATCTACATTGCACCAACTTGGATCCCAAACCACTTTGGGCACGGAGAGGAGAGGGAGAAGATGGACTTGGCATGGAGGAGGAGGAGAGAGGCAGCCTTGGGGCATGGAGAATTTTCAGATAATTTTTGAGTTGGGCGTAGGGTCTTATTTATAGACTATGCATGATCCAACTCTTCTTCTTCCCAACCAATCGCAACCCTTTATGAAATCAGATCTAAATCTGATTAGTGGGGATAGAGTCCCTTGGATTCCTCCTTAGATGGCACCTAAGACCAGTCAAACTTGGTTCTTAGGAGGAGTCTAATTGGAATCCAAAAAGGAGATGGAGTCCCTATCCAATAGGGACTCCTGGACACCTCCAGCTTGGGCACATGCCAAGGGTGTTGTGCGCCCTCCTCCTTGCCAGGTTTTGGCAGGGGGACGAGCCCCCACCAGCTCTCTAATAGGTGCATGACATATGGACAAAAATCAAAGTGTCAATGGTCAACATTTGACCAGTCAAAGGTCAACTTTTGACCAAAGTCAAAGGATGAGAAATAGCAGGTGACCAAAAATGGCATATATTATCTTACAAAATAAGACAACCCTTTTTTGACCTGGACAAGCTCCAATCAGAACAAGTGAAGGCCTCTAATCGAGCACAAACTTCTTTGGCTCAGTCAGGACAACTATTTATGATAGAAGAACGTTAGGTTCAATCGAGTGCTAGCACAATTTTCTTGAATCTAATTGAATCTCATTCAGATTAATTGAACTAGATCAGTTCAATTGATGATCACCAGATTCAAACCCTTGTTTGTGTGACCCAGTTAGGTTCAGTTCTGTATGGTAATGGGATATATCATGATCTCTATCATCGACATCATCGAAACTCCTTTTGATGGATCAGAATTCTTCTGATTCGAATAGCTAGGATGATCGATCATCTAAATCATTCTAATTACTCTCAAAATTCACTAGTGACACCTAGTAGTATATGGTGGCAACCCATCAGAGTTGAATGCGAACCTCTTGATGTAGCTACTTGTGTGATTAAGTTCTTCTATCTTGAGCCCCGATCAGATTAGGATTTAGGTGAACTCATCAAACCCTAGTCTCTATCTTATGATGTAATCATTCGATTCAAGTTCGATGTGAAAAGCTAAATAGAAACTCTTTCTGTTATTTCACTCTGCCATGGCCATGGGCTTCTGGACTTGATTCTCATGATCATCATAGGGCTGCTCCTCTACCACCGAGGTAGATAGATTCCATCTTGATGCTATCCAGTTCCTACAATGAACATGCTATAGCCAACATACACCTTAGGATTCCATATGGCTAGGAGATCGAGTAATGGTGTAGTCAAACTATAACACCCTCAAGATGAACTACCGATACACCTCAGGTCAAAGAAGCAGACACACTACTGCAGCATCGAGTCAGTCATTGACGAGAAGGTAGACTTCCTAATGACTACTCGAGGTGGTCACGCTGAGTGCCCTCATTCTCTAATGAGTACCTATATTCTCACTCAAGTGTCTTCACACCGTAGACTCAAGACTCTTCTACTAAGAAGAAGTGATTGTACACCAACCTTCCAAATCAATCACCATCCTCGTGATGATTCTATGGTCGGAAGCATTTTATGAGTTAATAATGATTATTCATGTCTTAAATTTTTAACTCTTGAAAATATGAATTATTATTACCATTAACTCAAAGGATGTATCACAGGCATTAAATACACAAATGTGATAGAAAATAATCCATTTTATTGATAATAGTCAAAATTATAATTTTGCCCCTAGAAGTGTATTATGAATGTCAGTCAATTTTGGCTTCTAGGGCACATATATCTAACAATCTCATACTTATCCTAAAGCCAATTGGCTACAAATCTAAGTTCCATCTTCTCAAGATGGGCTTCGATCTTCTGCTGGCCCAACGGCTTTGTAAGCGGGTCTGCCATATTGTTGTAGAGTGGACTCTCTTGACCTCGACGTAATCCTTCTCATGGTAATCACGGATCAGGTGGTATCGCCGCTCAATGTGCTTGAATTTTTGGTGAGACCTCGACTCCTTAGTAAGGGCTATGGCGCCATTGTTGTCGTAGTATAGAGGAATGGCATTTGATGGCATTACTCCAATTTTTACAGCAAACTTCTTGTACTAGAATGCTTCCTTCGTAGCCTCTAATGCAGTGATATATTATGCTTTCATGGTGGAATCTACTATCACAGTTTGTTTGAAACTCTTTCAGCTGACAGCACCACCATTGCACACAAACAGACTCCTAGATGTCAACTTTCGATCATCTACATCGGACATAAAATCCAAGTCTGTGTATCTCTGGACTTGGAGTTCTCCATTACCAAAGACCAACATCATATCCTTAGTTCTTCTTAAGTTCTTAAGGATACATTTCATAGAAGTCCAGTGTTCTTTACCTAGGATTTGACTGATATCTGCTTGTGACACTCACAGCATGGGCTATATCAGGTCGTGTACATAGCATGGCATACATGAGACTCCCTATTGTAGAAGCATAAGGGATCTTGCTCATGCATTCTATTTCCTCAGGTGTGCTAGGGCACATCTTCTTGGAAAGATGAATACCATGTTGAAGGGTATTAATCCCCTCTTAGAGTTTTCCATACTAAACCTCTTTAGTACTTCCTCTATGTACATCTTCTGTGAAAGCCCTAGCATCCTATTCGGTCTATCCCTATAGACCTTAATTCCTAGAATAAAGGATGCTTCACCTAGGTCTTTCATGTAGAATTCCTTGGACAATCATATTTTGACTATCGTCAACATGGGAATATCATTCCCAATAAGGAGGATGTCATCCACGTACAATACGAGGAAGACAACAGCGCCCCCATTGACCTTTTTGAAGACACATGGTTTCTCTTCATTTTTGATAAAACCAAACTTTTGATCACATCATTGAAATGAGTGTTCCAGCTCCGAGATGCTTGCTTAAGTCCATATATGGACCTTTGCAACTTGCAAACCTTATGATTAGAATCATTGGATGTAAAATCTAGCAGCTGTTCCAGAAAGGTATCCTAATAGTCAATGCCTTCGCATTGACTATAACCTTTTGCCACTAGTCTAGCCTTGAATGTCTCCACATTCCCATCTGCACTAATCTTTCTCTTGAAGATCCATTTACACCTAATAGGTACTATACCTTCTGGTGGATCTACCAAGATCCAGACTTGGTTTGAGTGCATCGAGTCAATTTCTGACTGCATTGCCTCTAGCCATTTCTCGGAGTCGATATCTAATATCGCCTCATTGTAGGTTTTAGGATCATCACCATGAGCACCATTGCCTACGAGGAACATTTCCTCTACTTTCTCTGAAATAATACCTAAGTATCTTTCAGGGGGATGGAAAACTCTTTCCGATCTATAAGGTGGAAGAGGTAGTGTTCTTATTGGCTCACCCTGATTTGGTTCCAATTGGTCCTTAGCTCGTTGTGAGACTTTCTTATCAAGCTTAATTTGCTTTTCAATGCCGCTGTCTTGAATAAACTATTTTTCAAGAAAGATGGCATGTCGACTCATAATTACATTATGGTCTTCTAGAATGTAGAAATAGTATCCTAATGACTCTTTAGGATATCCTATGAATCAAGCTCTAAAGGACCTAAACTCTAACTTGTCTGCTTGTTGTCTTTTGACATGAGCCAGACAACCCCAAATTCTGAGATGACTCAGACATGGTTTCTTACCGTGCCATATCTCATATGGTGTGGTAGGAACGGTTTTAGAGGGAACTCTATTCAGTAGATAAATTGAAGTTAACAATGAGTATCCCCAAAGAAAATCAGGAAGGTCTGTGAAGCTCATCATGGATCGGACCATATCCAATAGAGTCCAATTTCTCCATTCTGAAACTCCATTGAGTTGAGGTGTTCCTAGTAGAGTCCATTGAGAGACTATGCCATTTTCCTTAAGATAGTCTAGGAATTTCTGGCTAAGGTGTCCACCTCCTCGACCTGATCGAAGAACCTTATTGGGTTTTTCAGTTTATTTTTCTACTTCATATCTGAATTCTTTGAACTTTTCAAAAGCTTCAAACTTGTGTCTCATAAGATACATATACCCATATAAGATAGATCATCGGTAAAGGTAATGAAGTAGATAAAATTGCCTCTAGTTGGTACATCAAATGGGCTGCACACATTAGTATGTACTAGGGCAAGGAGATCTGTGGCCCTTTTCCCATATCCAACAAAAGGGAGTTTAGTCATTTTGCCTTGAAGACAAGATTCACAAGTTGGATATGACTTGAAAGTCAATGGACTCAATGGCCCATTTTTCACCAGTTTGTTGATCCTATCTTCTGCTATATTATCTAATCTCAGGTGCCATAGATACCCATCATTTTGACTATCCCTAGGTCATTTGGCATTCACGTTTTGCTCGATAGTTAGAACAGATACATCAATATATAGCTAATAAAGATCGTTAATAAGCAAACCGTTTGCAATTTTATTTCTTTCATAAAGAATGTTATGATGGTCCTTAAAGAAGGTAATCACATAGCCTTCTAATGCTAAGCATGAAATAGAAATCAAATTCCTGCTAGCTGCAGACGCATAATAACAGTCTTTCAAAACTAAGTCTAAACCAGATGGTAATCGAAGAGGGTATGTTCCCACCGCCACTACAGCAACTCTTGCTCCATTACCGATGCATAGGATCATGTCTCCATCCCTCAGCCTCCTGCTATCCTCCAGACCCTGCATGAAAGTGCACAGATGAGCACTAGAACTAGAGTCAAGCACCCAGCTGGATGTAAAAGAAACTGTAAGGTTAGACTTAATAACGAGCATACCTCCAGAAGGACCTTCCTTCTTATTCTTCAGGGTGGCCAGGTAAGTAGGGTAGTTCTGCTTCCAATGGCCATCGCTATTGCAATGGAAACACTTTTCTTTGACATCGGTCTTCTTCTTTGGCGCTGCCTTCTTCTTTTTTCCTCCCATCTTTTGCTTTTTCGCAGACTTTTTTTTCTTTTCAGAAGACTTTCTTTTAGAAGAAGTCTGTTCCATATCAAGAATTGAGCCTTTAGAACCTTGCATAGAAAGCTCAGTGGTGACCAGCATATTCATTAATTCGGCCAAGGAATTTTGAAGTTTATGCATGTGGTAATTCATGATGAATTGCCCATATGCATCAGTCAAGGATTGCAGAATAATATCGTTCTACAGATCCAAGTCTAACTTCACACCAAGCTTCTCAAGCTCTTCCAAGTCCTTGATCATCATCAGATAATGATCTTGGACTGACTGTCCGTCATGCATCTTAGCCTTAAAAAGTCATTTCGTGACTTAATATTTGGCTGCACAACTCTGTTCACCAAATATCTTCTATAGGTGAGCCAACATTTGGCGAGCAGTCCCGATATCTTTATGTTGGCACTGGAGCTCATCAGACATCGAGCCCAACATGTAATATCTGACGTTATTTTCTTCATCTATCCATTTTTTTAGAGACACTCTCTGTTTAATGGATGGACAGACTGGTAAGGTGAGAGAGTCCTGATCCAATACATGTGTTAACTTCTCAGAACACAAAACAATTTTGTAGTTTCTGAGCCAATCTTTATAATTGGGTCTGGTCAGTCTATGTGTGTCCAGGATATGTGCTAATGGGTTGGATGCAGACATTTTCCTATAGAGAGTCAAAGATTCAAGTTAGATATTATAATTATGACTTGATCAATTTGTTTAGGAATTTTATTTTTAAATAAATTAGCTCCCACTATTTTTTTGGATCCTTACACTCCCTCTGTAAACATGCAAAAATCTCTATAATTAATGATTTCTAGTGGGTGGTGCATCTCACCAACTGACTCATCACCTCACCTAACAGTTATTAGTGATGGGTTAGCCAATGAGTGAACAACTCTTGTTCAATGATTCTCTAATCATGGTGCACCCAAACTTGGTCTCTAATTCATGAATCTCACCATATCCAAAATATTGATCCACTCCTTAGTTAAGTCAGACCATTTGCACAGACTGGATTCCTAATTGAGTCTCTCACCGTATCCAGAATATTGAGCCAAACTCATCCTCCAGCCCATAGCATCCAATGCCTAATAGACATGGTTACATCTTCTCGATGCAACTGAGCTACTGTATCCAGCTGTTTACAATCAACCCCTAGAAGGGCCCGCACAACTACAATAGTGGAAGACCTCGGACTTAATCTTTTCTTAGGGAGAATTCATTCAGGTCTCATTAAACTAGACTTATCATAGTCATAATAATTATGACTAACCTAGTGGCATGGGTTAGCTCAGATTATTGACCACCTTAAATTATAACTGAGTTGACAAATATGGCTAGGTAAGTGAGACTGGTGGAAGGGATATGCCATTAACTCGTACAAGAATGCATTCAGATCGAGTAGCTCCTAATTAAAAACCAGTCGATCATATGTGCCAAACTTACTTTAGTCACCAAATTATTGATCCAGAACCAATTGGGTTAGCCTACAATCCAGACTCTATCCTCTAAGCCTAATTAGGTCTTGCTTGATCCTGACTCGATCTTGACCCAGACTTAATCCTATTAGGCTGGTCAATTTAAGCATTGTTGATCCCATCTAACCAACTCTTGATTTTGTTTGATCAACCGCTTAGACCTAATTGAGCTATCCAAGATCGAACCAAGTATTATGAATATGTCTTAGATCTGAAATTCTAAATTTTAGACCTAATTAATATTCCATAATCTTAATTCTTAATTAAGTAGGGTTCATAAATAAAATATGCATAATAAATCCTAGGGTTTCAGGATCAAGGGTTTTGCAGAAAGTAAGTTTTGAATTTCTGATTAAGGATGAATGCGTAGCACCCCTACACGTCATAAGAACACCCCATCGGATGGGAGGAGAGGGCTTTTAAATCCTTCTTCATTCTTATGACCAGACGGTCAAGAGGAACGTCTTAATCAGGAACATGTAATACTACAAAATATTTTTAGATCTATATCATATATCTCATATACAAATTAGATCTAATCATGGCATATTTTGCATACATCTCATGTATCGAATCATGCATGTTTTCAGATTTTATTATCTCATAATAATCTAAAAAATTAGATTTAAATTTATCAAAATAAACTATAATCTAGATAACTATATAGAACTATTCTATAACTAGTCTAGACATGCATCAATCATATCTCATATGATGTTAAAATTAAATAATTTTTATTTGCTATTTTTTAGATATTATTATAATAATTATAATATCAAACAATAGTAAATAAATAGATCTAAAATATTATTTAATTAAATTAAATTGAAAACATGCACGACTATTCTATAGAACTATTCTATTTTAGAACTAGTCATGCATATTTTCTAATCTTAGATTCAAAGCATTTAATTTTAATTTTTTCTAATTTCAGATCTAATTACATCTCATGTAACATCTGAGATCACTTATTTTTAAATTAAAATAAATTTAAAATTAGATCTAAACACTTTAGAACCTTGGCTTTGATACTAGTTGAAGAAAATCCTAATTTCTCGGATCAGGTTCGTTCAGATCTGATCAGATCGAGAGATATATTTCAAAATTTTTTTTTTTTGATCTAGATTAGATCTAAAATATTTTAGATCTAATTTTTATTATTTTAATAATTAAAATAAATTTAGATAAATTAAATCAAATTTAATTTACCTTAACGTAGGATAATCCTATTACCCATTGATGATCCTATAAGTAGCGGAAGGTTCTGGATCTAGCCATGCAAGTGCCTGGCCTCTATCGGTATCCACTCTAACTCGATCTAGAGATCCTCTTCTTTTCTATCACATCTCTAAAAATTAGATCTGAATTTAATTTGGAGGATCTTTAAAATACCTTTCGAAGATCAGCAGTTGTTCTTTGCAGTAGCGCAGCCTTCTAGCTTTCTGTTGTCTTTCTCTCATATGGATTGCACCAACTTGGATCCCAAACCACTTTTGGCATGGAGAGGAAAGGGAGAAGATGGACTTAGCATGGAGGAGAAGGAGAGAGGCAACCTTAGGGCATGGAGAATTTTTAGAAGATGGATTTGGCATGGAGGAGAAGGTGAGAGACTGTGCGTGATCCAACTACTCTTCTTCCCAACCAATCGCAACCCTTTGTGAAATCAGATCTAAATCTGATTAGTGGAAATAGAGTCCCTTATATTCCTCCTTAGATGGTGCCTAAGACCAGTCAAACTTGGTTCTTAGGAGGAGTCTAATTGAAATCCAAAAAGGAGATGGAGTCCCTGTCTGCTGGGTGCCTCCAGCTTAGGCACACGACAAGGGTGGCGTGCGCCCTCCTCCTTGCCTGGTCCTGGTAGGAGGACAAGCCCCCACTAGCTCTCCAATAGGTGCATGACACATGGACAAAAGTCAAAGTGTCAATGGTCAATATTTGACCAATCAAAGGTCAACTTTTGACCAAAGTCAAAGGATGAGAAATAGCAGGTGACCAAAAATGGCAGGTATTGTCTTACAAAATAAGACAACCCTTTTCTGACCTAGACAAGCTCCAGTCAGACCAAGTGAAGGCCTCTGATCAAGCACAAACTTCTTTGGCTCAGTTGGGACAACTATTTATGATAGAAGAACATTAGGTTCAATCGAGTGCTAGCACAATTTCTTTGAACCTAATTGAATCTCATTCAGATCAATTGAACTAGATCAGTTCAATTGATGATCATCAGATTCAAACCTTTGTTTGTGTGACCTAGTTAGGTTCAGTTCTGTATAGTAATGGGATATGTCATGATCTCTATCATTGATATCATCAAAACTCCTTTCGATGGATCAGAACTCTTTTGATTCGAACAGCTAGAATGATCGATCATCTAAATCATTCTAATTGCTCCCAAAATCCACCAGTGACACCTAGCAGTATATGGTGGCAACCTATTAGAGCTAAATGCAAATATCTTGGTGTAGCTACCTATGTGATTAAGTTCTTCTATCTTGAGCTCCGATCAGATTATTGTTTAGGTGAACTCGTCAAACCCTAGTCTCTGTCTTATGATGTAATTATTCGATTCCAGTCTGATATGAAAAGCTAAATAAAAACTCTTTCTATTATTTCACTCTGAATGGCCATAGGCTTTTGAACTTGATTCTCATGATCATCATAGGGCTGCTCCTCTACCACCGAGGTAGATAGATTCCATCTTGATGCTATCCAGTTCCTACAATGAACATGCTATAGCCAACATACACCTTAGGATTCTATATGGCTAGGAGACCGAGTAATGGTGTAGTCAAACTATAACACCCTCAAGATGAACTGTCGATGTACTTCAGGTCAAAGAACCAGACACACTACTGCAGCATCAAGTTAATCATTGATGAGAAGGTAGACTTACTAATAACTACTCGAGGTGGTCACGCTCAGTGCCCTCGTTCTCTAATGAGTGCCTGTACTCTCGTTCCAATGTCTCCACACCATAGACTCAAGACTCATTTGCTAAAGAGAAGTGATTGTACACCAACCTTCTAGATCAATCACCATCCTCGTGATGATCCTATGGTCGAAAGCATTTTATGAGTTAATAATGATTATTCATGTCTTAAATTTTCAACTCTTGAAAATATGAATTATCATTACCATTAACTCAAAGGATGTATCACAGACATTAAATACACATATGTGATAGAAAACAATCCATTTTATTAATAATAGTCAAAGTTATAATTTTGCCCCTAGAAGTGTATTACAAATGTCAGCTAATTTTGGCTTCTAGGGCACATATATCCAACACCATGATGATAGCCAAATCATTATTCCTTGCAATGCAGGGACATCATTTTCGATTAAGAGAATGTCATCCACATACAATACTAGAAATACTATTGCTGAACCATTAGCCTACTTATATATGCAGGGCTCCTCTTCATTCTTAACGAAGTCATATATTTTGATTGTTCTATCGAATCGGATGTTCCAGCTCTGAGATGCCTGCTTAAGTCTATAAATGGACCTTTGAAGCTTACACACCTTAGACTCATCTATGGATGTGAATTCTTTAGGCTGTACCATATACATCTCTTCATCTAGCTCTCCATTTAGGAAAGCCGTTTTCACATCCATCTGCCAGATTTCATAATCTTGAGGGGCAGTGATAGCAAGCATAATCCGAATGGATTTGATCATTGCCACAGGAGAAAACATCTCATCATAGTCAATACCTAACGTTGACGATATCCCTTGGCAATCAAACGGGCTTTATAGGTCTCCACATTTCCATCTACATTTTTTTCCTTTTGAAGACCAACTTACATCCTATGAATTTTGTCCCTTTGGATTGATCAACCAATGTCCATACATCATTGACCTTCATGGATTATATTTTGGATTTCATGACCTCAAGCCATTTCTTAGAGTTGGATCTCTATATTGTATCCATATAGGTGATTGGGTCCTGATCATTCTCATCGAGTTCGATAAGATCCTCATCCCAGACCAAAAATTCATAGTATCTATCTGGTTGACTTGGCACTCTACTAGATCGCCTTAAGGGTGCATCTACAATGTGTTCTGGGTCTAATCTAATTAGATCCAGCTTAGGTTCAACAACTTGTGTTAGTTCTTCCACCTATCGTACTTCATCAAGTTCGACCTTAGAGGCATTAGTTCCTTCACTAAGGAATTTCTTTTCTAAAAAGACTGTCTTAAGACTAATAAACACTTTTTTCTCATCAGCAAGGTAGAAGTGGTACCCTTTGGTTTCTTTTAGATAACCTATAAAACTATACTTATCAGACCTAGGTCTAAGCTTGTTTATCATCAAACATATGACATAAGCCGAACACACCAAAACCCTAAGGTATGAAAGCATTGGCTTACGCCCTATCCATATCTCATATGGTGTTTTATTAACAAATTTACTGAGAACCCTATTTAGAATGTAACAAGCTGACTCAAGCGCATATCCCCAAAGGAAGATCAGCAAACCTGCAAATCCCATCATGGATCGAATCATGTCCAACAGGATCCGATTTCTTCTTTCAAACACACCATTATGTTATGGTGTTCCAGGAGTGGTCCATTTGGAGAGAATCCCATTCTCCCCAAGATATGTTAGAAACTCGTTGGAAAGGTACTCATCCTCTCTGTTAGATCGAAAAATTTTAATACTCTTTCTAGTTTACTTTTCTACCTTATTTTGAAAAAGTTTAAATATTTCAAAGACTCTGACTTATGCTTCATTAAATAGACGTACCTATATCTCGATAGGTCGTCTGTGATGATTATATAGTAGAAATATCCACCTTCGGTACTTGAGCTCATGGGTCCACATACATCCGAATGTACTAGACTTAGGAGTTTAGTGGCTCATTCACCTTTTCCGGTAAAAGGTGACTTGGTCATCTTAACAAGAAGACATGACTCACAAGTCAAAAATGATTCACAATCACTAACTTCAAGAATTACTTCTTGAGCTAATCTGTTAATTCTATTCTTACAAATATGACCTAGCCTATAGTGCCAAAGGTATACATCAGATACATCACTAATTCTAGGGTGTTTACTGAATGATTGAACCACATTAACAGGCATAGAAAGTAAATAAATTTCATTATTCAATTGTCCAATCAAAATTGTAACACCATTCAAAATGACAATACAAAATTTTTCTTTTATTCATATTTTAAAACCATTCATGGCCAAAAGGCCTACAAAAATGGCATTTAATAAGAAAGTTGGACAATAATAACATTCATTAAGAATAACTTTATTTGAATTGATTATAAGGTTCATGATTCCTAAAGCTAGAATTGGAACTTATCTTTCATCTCCAATGTTTAGGAACGTCTCACCTTGATCAAATCTCCTACTGACCTACAGGCCCTGCATAAAATTACAAATATGATAAGAGCTTCCAGTATCTAATACCCAGGTAGTAGAATCAAATAAGAAAAAATTGTAAGGTATTATCATATAATTACCTTGCCCAGCAACCATTTGCTTCTTCCTTGGCTTGTTTTGGTCTAGGGAGGCAATGTACAAAGGATAGTTCCTATTCCAGTGCTCCTACTTCTTGCAGAAGAAGCACTCTGCCTGGCTCTGGTCAGGCTTGCACTTCTTGGTCCGACCTTGTGCAGTGATCCTAGTGTTTGGCTACACTTTCCTGTTCTTCTTCTTGTTGTTCTTCTTTTCTTTCTTAAAGGGTCGATGATCAGAAGAAGACCCTCCCACTATATTCACCATCTCCTTGTAGAGTTAGTGATCCTTCTTAAAGTTCTACAGCAACCCTAATAATTTATGATAGTTGACTGTAGGCTTTGTCATTCTAAAATGAGTTTGGAATAGGAGGAAGGATTTGGACAAGGAATTAAGAATTGCATCCTTACCGAGCTGCTCGTGTAGGGGAAAGCCCAGCTTGCTAAGGCACTTAATTATCTCAATCATGTACAATTCATGATCGATGATTGAGGCCCCATTCCTTATTCGAGCATTGAAAATGGCACAATTTATTTTATGCTTTTCAACATCGTCCGACATGCCAAGGAAGTCGTTCAATATTTGAAGCATCTCCTACGGCTGGGCATTTTCAATCCTACGACTGAACTCATTGTTCGTTGCCGCCAGCATTATACATCGAATGATGGTGCAGTCATTATTGAGCCACTTCTGATAAGTGTCTCAGACTGCTCTCCTAGCATTTGGAGTTGGCTCCTCAGGTGCAAAATTCATTACGACATAAAGGATCCGCTCATGCTCCGAGATAATTTTCAACTTATGATACCAACTAACGTAGTTCGGTCCCATTAATTTGTCATTATCTAATAATGACTGGAGTGACAGGTTAGTGGCCATTTATGCATAATAAGAAAAACCAAACCTAATTAGTATATGAATCAATTATTCTAAAGATTTGGACTTTAGTCTAAAGGATCTCTCACTATTTTATATGAATTGGTAGCCTCTATCTTCAATTTGAGGAATTATTTTAATTTCTTAGTGGATACTAGAATCCACATAGACTACAAACGAGCCCAACTATGGTTGGTCAACTCATGTGCATCTATGGGTAGATTCAAAACCAATTATTTCTCTAAATAATTTCTACTAATATTAATTTTGCCCCGAAGACCTAATCAGTAGGCTTTATCCTCCACTGAAAATGTTCGGTTAGGTCCAACCATTAACATGACTACATTTGGTCTTATCTAATCAATAAATGATCAGGCCCGACTTTGATCGGCCAACCTAACCACCATCAGAAAGACTTAATCAAATCATCATTTTATGAATGATAATTTTATTAGTCAATAAGCACCAGGCCTTTGGGCCTCCAGTGATTATCAAATTAATGAACCTATTATCACTCAACTTAATGGGAGGCTATGATTTAGTTATCTATATAACTTTTTTATTTTTAAGGATCTAATAATTTTAGAGAATTTAGTTAAGATATTTAAGAAAAGCGAGCCAATTTTGATCCTTCCTCTGACTTCACCAAGTCAGATAAAAAAGGATCTAATCTAAGCTGGCATTAGGAGCACCTAAATCAGTCAGACTGATTTACCTAATTGACATGGGTGAGCTCAAATCACCAAGTGATCTAATCAAAACCTAACTCACCAGGATGGTCAGGTAAGTGAGATCAGTGGAAGGGATATGTCATTAACTCATCAATGATAGAATCAATGCGAGTAGCTCTCAATTAGAAACCACTGATCAAACAGTCAAACTTACCTTAGACACCATTCGGTTTATTAGTTTTAATTTGACCAACCTAGTAATTTTGGGTTCGACAACGTAGCCATGAATCAAGTCCATTTGGGTCTTGTTAAAGGCATGGACTTGACCGACTACAACTATTATAATTGAGTCTATATAGTCCTTGACCTAATCTAAATTAACATTTAATTAGATTTGACCAATTACTTTAATTTAATCTACTATTTAACTAACTTAGCTCCAACTCAATTTATGGATCTAATTCAACTATCCCAATAACCCATGTTTTATGATTAATGACTTAGAGTCTTAATTCACAATTCTAGACACTAAATCATTATACTTAATATTTAATTGAGTTTATGGGCTATGGGTTAGGATTCGATATTTTGAAAATATTTTTTAAATTTTTGAAAGATTCTTTACAACTTATTATTATTCACCAATTGAGTCTACTCACTTCAAAATTGAATTGACTCAATTCACAAATAGTACTAGTTGTAGGATTTAATTTGAAACTATGTACGCCATATAATACCAAACCATGAATCAAATTTTGTCTAATTATTTATTCATGATCATAAATCAGATTAAAGCCTAATATAATCAGATCATACAAATATTAGATCAAATCTAAGATTTTATGATTAACGATATAGATCAGCAATGTACCAAGATAACTTTTTTACTGTAGGGGGTAAACCCTACAGCAGGATGACCTGCAGTCCATGCGATCTTCATTTTAATTTTTAGATCTAATTAATTAGATTATTAGATTAATATTTAAATTAAATCTAAATTATCAGTCTAAAATATGTAAGTATATCATGTTTAGCGAACCTGCTCTGATACCTATTGAAGAAAATCGCGCAGCATTTAAGCATACATTTTCAAAACTTTTTTTGAATAAAATAGTAGTGAAAGCAAATATTAATCTAAAATTAATACTATGCATGCATTTATCATATCAAATAAATCTTACTTAGGATCTAAACATGCTAATGTGTGATAGAAAAATAAAATGCATTCGATCAACAAATCAAATCTGCTGATCGATATGAGTTCAGAACTCGATACCTTTTAGTTGGTAGCTGATCTCCATGATCTGAATCCACTAAAAGAAGCTATGGTATTACACTATAGAAGCACACTTATCCAACCTCTATAGATGGTCCACACAGAGCTTCTGATCCCAACCAGCTCCACCGTAGTACTAGCTCCTCGTCGAGGCCTTCAATAGTTGATCACGATCAATCCAATTGATCGTATACTTATTAATTTTTAAAATACTTCAAAAAATTATAGTATAAGTACCTCATGATGATGAATAGTTGTTTCAAATTTCATGGCAATCCAATGCTCATAGCACTCCATCTCTCCACCCGAACCTAGATTTCCAAAACTAGGGTTTCACTCGGCCCAAAAATCCTGACACACTAAAAATCCTATCACGCCCTCTCTATGCTGAGTTTTTCTATGAAAAATATTTTTGTGGAAAGATGACTTCTTGTTCTATAAATCTTATTTAGATCATATTTAAAAATTGGGTATCCATAGAGGTGAAAATTAGAAGAGAAGAGAGGTATGAGGGGAAAATGAAGTACTATAGGACCCTGCTCACCTTCACTCCAAGATTTTTATTAACCCAAAACTAATGCCCAATCACTATAAAATTATTATCACATAATACTGACCCCTTCTAGTACACACACAAAAATTCTCATAATTTATTGACGTGAATACCATGGGAAAAGTGCATGGGAAGAGATAAGGGTCAAGTGGTTGGGAGGTTTTAACCAGTCACTTAATTTCAAAAATCAAGTGAGCCTCTTATCCTTATCCAACGTTCCTTCCCGTGTGTTTAACATGTATAAGGACTCTCCTTCTACATGTGCACATTTTGATTTCTCCAAAAAATATTCGACAAACAAAAGAGAGGGTGTGGGAAGCAGATAAAGTTGGATAGGTTCCAACCTCCAACAAACTGAGTTTTATTCAAAACTCAACTTACTTTGAACCAGTCCAACCCCTGGACTAGGTCAAAAGTAGATAAGAGAGGGGGCACAAAAACCTTCTGGGTGAGAAAAAAGTGATGTACAAAAATTTTGGGCATGGAACAAGAGTTGAAAAGTCAAAAATGGTGGGCGCATGGGAGAGTTTGAATTCAAACTTTAACTTGGTCCTAATTGGTATCAACCAAACCAATTAATCTAGATCCAATTAGACTAGGATAAACCCAACAAAATTAGGCTTAGCCTAATCTAATAAAATTCTAATCAAATTAGAAATTAAATAGATCCAAATCCTGATTAAATTATGATCAAAACTTCCATAGTGATTAGGTCATTTCATGAGCTGATCGGGTCAAACCCAATCGAATCAAATTCAATCAGACTAGATCGAATCCTCATCACTCAATCAAATTAAGCTAATCAGTAATTAAATTGCTAATTAGTCCTTCAAATATATCTGAGTCCAAATCGAATGGGCTATCGGGCAATAGAGACCCATCAACATGAAACTCCTAAAGAGTCCTAATCCAGTAGAACTCTTGAACCCGATGTCCCAAATGAATGGAACTCATGATCTTAGAGTCTCAAATCTATGGAACTCTTGATCAGAGAGTTTTAGATGAGTAGAACTTAGAGTCTCAGTCTAGTGAGACTCTTGATCACAGAGTCCCAGTCTAGTGGGACTCTTGACTATAGTGTCCTAGGTCATCAAGACTCATGATCATCCATCAGATCAAGTAAGAACTTCTTATGTGTGTGACCTCATAGGTTTGAATCCTAAGTAGGTATCACAAGAATCAATTTTTTGTACCAATCGATGTGACCATCTAACAATGGTACCTAATGTTCGGATAGGTCAAAAAATTACAATGCAACAACGACGAACCTGTGGAATATGGTTATCGTATAATTCATCACCTTGATCTCGATGCTCAAATGATGATTTAGCATTTACTATCAATCCTAAAATTCATCCACAGTATATTTCAAAATTTAGCATCCATCATATGCACTACCCTGGATGAGAATTTGCTAAATTGAAATACAGCGATGCACTTACTCCAACACTTGAAGGATTCAATCTCATCTTGACTCACACACCGACAAGCTAAGTACTTGACTGTACCTAGTAGTCTTCCATCATTGAATTAGAAATTTTGGTAGTTCGATACCTAAGTACAGTGAGTTGCTTGCAAGTCATCATGGTGGTCTCAGATCCAAGAGATACTTATACCCATATCCTTCGGGGCTAATCTTGACAAAAGTAAAGCTCTGGAGTTGGTCACATTCAGTGTAGATGTACTCATACATCTCACTTGCATGCCCTGCCAGTGTCTTAACACTCCTTGGTTATGAGGACAATCATCCTATGTGGCACACAACGACCTACACTCGGTAAACATTGTCATCCTAAGTAACAACGTATCTTTTGGTCATAAACAATTTAAGGACTAAATGATATATCCTCCTTTGTCAAATCTAGATAGTCCTAAGGACTTCATCACAACATAGGAGTTCATTAGAAGATTACAAAATTTATGATGAAAAATATCAAAATAACATTTATTATTCGATAATTCATATATAGGTACAATAAGCAGCACAATCATCAACAGGCTGACGATTGACTTTGGGATAAATTCCAAATAGTTTTGCTATGTTATTTTTTAAAAATATTTTGAAATTTATGAATGACCATATTTTCCACCAGTGGTAACATAGCATCTAGGTACGTTTATAACATGATCATATTTGCATTAAGAATAAATCTAAAAATAAAGCTCTAAAGATCACACATACTGTTATAAGATTGTCCTGCTGTAAGATTTACCCCTTACAGTGGAGTGGTTGTCCTAGTATGTGCTGATCTATTCTTGAATCATAAGTAAGTTAGATATAATCTAAATAATTTTATGATTTATTTTTTAATTTTAAATCTAAAATTAAATAGATGTTAGGTCTATTTTAGATTATTTAGATTAGATCTAAATAATATCGCGTTACACATACTATTATAAGGTTGTCCTGCTATAAGGTTTATCCATTATAATGGAGAAGTTGTCCTAATATGTGCTGATCCGAATAACCTAAATCATAAATATGTTTGATGAGATCTAAAATAATTTATGATTTATTTTTATATTTTAAATATTATTTTAAATGGATTATGATATGATCCATACGATGTATTTTATGTTTAGATCTAAATTCTCTTATTGCAAATATTGATATATAATTTTTGATTTGAATCTAGTATATGTATGACATACTTATTTTATAAAATTTAAATTATGAATTTACTTTCTGCAAAACTCTAGATTTGAAATTCTAGGATATGATTGAAACATAAAAATAAATCGGATCTAGAATCATATATTGAATATGATTCAATGTAAACTATTTCTCAATTTAAAAATATTTTAAATGATTAAATCAAAAATTAGTTATGAGATTCCATAAATCCAAATCCATAAGCTCTGAACTTAATTAAGAATTAAGTGATTGTTTAGGATTTAAGTTTTTGATTTAAAGATCCTTAGATAATTTCATAAAACATGGGTTAAAGGATAATGGGATAGCTTTAATCAGGTCCTTAGCTGCATCAGACCTAGGGTTAGATTAAATATGGACTAAGTTAAGAAATTAATCAAACCTAATTAATAATTAATTAGGATTAGATCATTTCTATAGATCACTTCAATAGTTGTAGTTGATCGAAGTCCATACATCTAGCAAATGGATATTGATTGTGGCTCAGTGGTCGAGCCTGGATCTTTAGGTAGACCAAATCAAAGTGATAAATTGATTGGTATCTAAGATAAGTCTAACATTCTAGATCGAAGGTTTTTAATTGGCAGCCTACTTACCTGGCCTTTTCTGATGGTGTTTATGAAAGGGCAAATGTGGTGCTCCCAAGTCTTAGGAGACCATGAAGGAGTTAAGGTGGTGGATCTTGAAGGCTAGGATTGGCCGAAGATATATCAGCAAAGATAAAGAGACTGGAACATAATCATGCTAGCATAGATAAGCAGCTGAGCCAGCTTGATCTGAGATCAAGCTGGCTCGATCCATATCCAAGCTATTTATCTCAAGCAGATAGAAGACATGGTTCAAGAATATACAGTCGAGCCAGCTCGGCTTCTAACCGAGCTAACTCGACGGTCACAAATAAATCTCGAAGGATTTTCTGTTTGATCTTGGATTGTATCTAACCAAAGGGATCTTAAGGTCTAGTATGAGAGGTCTTAAGATGGCTAATTCATCTATTGGACTAGGCCTTTAGTCCAGGGGATGAGAGCATGCAAGACATGGGTTTATATGGACTTGGTTGAGTGTTTTCATGTATGGATTAACTGAGAAAAGATTTTTAGAGCTAAGTCATGTTGACTCAGGATGTCTATACGTATACTTATATATGTAGATTACGAAAAAAAGAAGAGAATGAATTGAATCCCTTTTCTCTCTGAAACCCTAGCTTTCTCTCTTTCTTACTCTGCCGCCATCTCATCTTCTTATCTGATCTTTATCTTTCTTACTATCATCTGCAACTTACATTCCTAGATTTGGTAGAAGCACATGGGTTTCCACAAATTCTGAAATAATTCGTAACAAGTGGTATCAAAGCCAAGTTGTATGGAAGAAGGAGAAGAAGCCTAAAAGTTGAAAATCTTCAGGTGTTATGAATTCAGCAAGATTCTGTCAAGATATTTCTCAAATTTATTGAATTTATGTTGTGATTATTTTGGCTTGGATCCAGCCAAGGATAACAACTGTTGAAAAACGTGCATGGTTTCATGCACAGATTTCAAAACTTTTTCAAAATTAAAGTAGCGGAAGACATGGATTAAATAGTTTAATCTACAATATGCATGTAATCAAATTACGAAATCCTACATCAAGGATCTATAACATGTGATAATCCAAATATAAATCTAAAATTAAATTAATCATAAGTGGTATTGATCATATCAATAACTAGATCTAGGATAATTCTAGATTTAATCCTAGATCTACGAGGATTTATGGTGCTCACAAGCCTTGGGACGCCATAGGTGGAGACTAGGGCATGAGTGGTCCAAGGGTGGAGGCAGTCCATAGCCTTCGATAGGCTTGAGGTTTAGGTGTTCGGGACCTTGAGGAGCTTGGTTGGAGCTTTGAAAACTTGGGACATAAGGTGGATCGAGGAACCAAATCTAGGAGATTGAAGACTACAGAAAAGAAGCTTTCTGTAGGTTAGCTGGCTCAGTCTCAGACTAGATTGGTTAAGTTTCAGAGCATAGGACGGATAGAAGGTCGCATTTGGGATTGCAGGCATGGCATAGAAACTGGGCTGGCTCAGTCTAAAACTAAGCCGACCTAGTCTCAGGTTAGTCGGCTCAGTTTACGGGTTGAGTTACATATGGATTCTATTTAGGCTAGGATAGAGACTTATCCTAGGAGTCTTAAGCTCTGTTTTAAGAGGTCTTAAGGGGGCTAACTCATGTATGGGTTGGGTCTAGATCCAAGGGATTAGAGCATGGGAGACATGGGTGTACATAGGCTTGATGAGTGCTTTCATGTATTGGGTTAGTTGGAGAGTTTCTGGTCAGACCTAATGGTTATGTATAAATACATAGGTTGTATTTGGGTTTCAAAATGTTGTGGAATGCAGATCTTTTTTCCCTCAACTCTCTCTTCTTCTCTTCTCTCTAGAGTTGCCCCCCTAGGATTCTTGAAGAAACCCTAAAGAGGGGGGGGCGTCTCCCTCAAGCCCAAGGAGGGAGGAGCCCCATCATAGATCCAGGTGGAGGATCGATGGTTTGTTGCCTATAGAGAATGTCATAGGTTCCTTCAGATCAGTGCTAAAGATCAGGGGCTTCCGCAATATGGTATTAGGGCTTGTGATGCCATGGATGATTAGCTTTCGAGCGATACCGTAGTTCCTTCGTTTGGTATCAGAGTGAGGTGATGCTAATTGATGGGCTTACATTTGGTATCAGAGCCTGATGGTGCATGGAAGGAAAGAAGAAGTCGTACAAGGTGAAATCAAAATTTTGCACAAGGATTCCATAATATGTCTTAGCACTATTTTTGTTGTTGCTATGGTTTGGCCAACCAGGAGCAGTGGATTGAAGGTGGAGGTTGAGAGGATTAATGAAATAAAATTTTTTAGGATAAAAGAATTAGGTGCATGATTTGCTGATTGATCTTGGTGGAAAGACTAGGGTGTATGATGGTTATGTGATAGATAGTGAGTGCTGGATTGCTGCAGTATCATTTTTCTAATGATGTGGGGCTGAGAGAGGCTCGGTGGTGCAGCAGTCAAGGAAGGTATCTCAGTAGAGAGCATCAAAATTTTCTAGAAAGATTGGCATTGTGCGACTGTTGAAGAGAGGTTTCTCAAGGGGTAAAGATTAAAGAAAGGCTAAAGAAGCGACAATACATCCTTCTGTGTCAGAAAGGCAGGGATGTAATTAGAGGTGCATTCAGTAGTTCAACTAGAGCATGGATTTGCGAAGTCTTGGGGGTGATGAAGATGGATGATCCATGGAGGTCCAGCAGCTTAGGACTGGGCGGCTGTAAAAAAGCATAGAGATAAGGCTAGGGAGCGTTGGAGTGCTACAGTAGTGCTTCCATAGAGGCACAGGGCTGAGAGAGTCTCGGTGGTGCCGCAGTCGAGGGAAGTATCTCAGTAGAGAGTGTCAGGGGCATCTTAGTGAGATCGAGAGTAGGTCTCAGGGTGTGTCAGGAGGTCTTAGACAATTGGGAGTGTCCTGGATCTAGTTTCTTCTGTAGGAGCACTAGGAAGAGTCATAGTTCAGTGGAGGATGGTTTGTGTACAGTAAGAGAGGACTCGGATACCTATGAGGAGGCAGTGTCGAGATGAGTCAGGGAGCACTAGAATGCTGCAGGAGTGCTACCCTAGAGGCACGAGATTGAGATAAGCTCGGTGGTGCAGCAGTCAAGGGAGGTATCTTAGTAGAGTGTCAAGAGGCATCTGAGGGAGACTGGGAGTAGATCTCAGGGAGAGCCATGGAATCTTTGGAGCCTCAAGATAAGGTAGGTTGGTCTAAGCCCAAGATAGGATTTGTGCTATGGTTCCTCCGGGCTCAACTGAAGCGATGGCTAGTAGAGAGGTTGAAGAAGAGAATTACTAGGATGAAATTTTCTAAGATTCAATCATTGGATTCAGAAGAGTTGGATGAGCTCTTGGATTTTGGAGGTGCCCATGGGTTGTAGAGGTATCCGAGATGATTTCAAAGAGGACCACAAAGTGCGGAGGGTTCAAAGGGACAATGACGATGTTCAAGGTACAATGGTAGGCTCAACAGTGCAGCATTGAGTGGTTGACCTCGATGGACTTGGTGATAGAGTTTACTTCTGTGGCAGCAAGTGCAGTTCGGATGTAGGTTGAGCTCCATAGTGGTGGCTTCATAAGTAGAGAAAAAATTTGGCATGAGTTAAGTGCTGAGGGTCAGAGTCGGTGATGCATAGTTCTGGATGGAGTGGCATGTGTAGGTGGATAGGTAGAACTCTGAGTAGATCATGTCTGGTGGGATAGCATATGCTATTGTAGAAATATTGTAGGTTCTCCAAGAAATTCCCGAGAAAGTGATGTAGTTGCTAAGCACAAGGTATCCTATAATTTTAAGATGGTGCCAAGAAGCAAGTATAGGTCTTCAGCGGTGGAGGCGGTCATCCCGAAGGCCTCAAAGGTGCATAACAGTTGAAGATGATTGGCGGAGGCGATATTTGCATAAGTACTGTCAGGGTGCGCATCGATAATGAGATTATGCAGGAATGCATTGCTAAGTCTTTGCCAAGGCTTGGGAGCATAAAGGTGGAGATTGTGAGGATTTATGGTGCTCCCAAGCCTTGAGAGGTCGTAGGTGGTGACTAAGACAGGAGTGGTCCTAGGGTGGAGGCAGTGCATAGCCCTGCATAGGCTCAAGGTTCAGATGTTTAGGACCTTGAGGGGCTTGGTTGGAGCTTCGAAAACCTGGGACACAAGATGGAGCGAGGAACTAAAGCGAGGAGATTGAAGACTATAGAAAAGGAGCTTTCTGTAGGTTAGCCAGCTCAATCTTAGACTGGATCAACAAAGTCTCAGAGCACAGGACTGATAAAAGGTCGCATTTGGGACTGCAGGCATGGCACAGAAACTAGGTCGGCTCAGTATGAAACTGAGCCGACCCAATCTCAGGTTAGCCGGCTTAGTGCTGAGACTTAGCTGGCTCAGTCTGCGTGTATAGTTACGTATGGGTTCTATTTGGGCTAGGATAGGGACTTATCCTAGGAGTCTTAAGGCCTGATTCAAGGGATCTTAAGGGGGCTAACTCATGTATGGGTTGGATCTCGATCCAGGGGATGAGATCATGGGAGACATAGGTGTACATGGGCTTGGTGAGTGCTTTCATGTATTGGGTTAACCGGGGAGTTTTTGGTCGGATCTAATGGCTATGTATAAATACATAGGTTGTATTAGGGTTTCAAAATACTGTGGAATATAGATCTTTTCCCCCTCAACTTTCTCTTCTTCTTCTCTCTCAAGACTTGCCACCCCAGGGTTCTTAAAGAAGCCCTAGTGAGAGGGGGCATCTCCCTCAAGCCTAAGGAGGGAGGCATCTCATCACAGATCCCAATGGAGGTTCGATGGTTTGCTGCCCATAGAGAACGTCACAAGTTTCTTCAAGTCCGTGATAAAGATTAGGGGCTTCTGCAACATGGTATCCGGGCTTATGGTGCCAAGGATGATTGGCATTCAAGCAATACCATGGTTCCTTCAATTGGTATCAGAGCGAGGTGATACCAGTTGGTGGGCTTACAAGATCATATCTAGGTTACCAAGAGATCAGATCTCTTACTTTTGCATGGATTGAGAACTCTATAGTTGATTTTCATTGTTGCTTTTAGAGCCGCACATGCATCTGGCCTTTTCAGTTGATCCACATGAACCTGCAACACAAATTGGAGGTTCGTCGAATGAAGATCCGCTCGAAATGCTAGTTTCTTATGGACCCCTCCTGGTGGTTAATCAAATACATATTCTCTGGATCTCTTGGACATTCTAAGAGGCGAAGAACATGAGGAGGAATAAGGGAGAAATTGAACCCTAGGATCTTCCAAAAATCAAAAAATAAAAATAATAAAAGTAAACCCCAAGAGAAGACAAATCTTCTCCTTCAGGACATCAATCATTGATGTCCTGAAAACATCTCTATACTAGGACAAGTGGAGACCTTCTCCTCTAGAATTTTTTCTATCTTTTTAGATCTAATATCTATGATTTTATAATAAAAATTTTTAACAAAAAATATGGAGAAGAAGGGTTCTCAAAGAAACCCTAAGAGAAGCGTTCTTCTCTTCTTCTTCTCTCATCAGGACATGATCAGATCATGTCCAAAGATGATCACTATGCTCCAACATCTTGAAGCATAGATCCCCATGCCATATTACTATCTCTCTCTTAGGTTTTTATCATAGAAAAATCACATAGAAAATAAGAAGAGAGAAACATAAAAGAAAAATATAAAAGAAGATTATCTTCTCTTACCTTGTCTTCATCAAGACATCATCGTTTAATGTCCAAAAGAAAGGTCCTCCTCTAAGAGTCTTGGTATTCCAAAACCACCACACCTTCTCCTCCTTTTCATTTGGTTTTCAATGAATTTTTTTGGGATTTATCATGTCCTCCAACCATCTTATAAGAAGCGCCCCCCTTTTATTGCAGGACAAGGTCAATACCTAGTCAATGGAGGACTCCTACGGGGAGTCCAACTCTTGGATGCCCCTTCCTTGATTTTAGGCATGAGAACTAGAAAACCAATGCACAAAAACATGGGGAGAAGGGTGGAGAAAAGGTTGGGTGGGATGGGAAAAAAATCCAAAAGGAGGGAAGAAGTTTTGGTCAAAGGGGACTTTATCAAATAGGAAACAAATCCTAACCACTTTCTAGTTTTGACCAAGTCAAAAAAAATTCCTAAACCAATGAGAAGTGGGGTGTAGAGACTCTTTTCTAGTCATGGGAATTTACATAAAACATCAGAAATAAAAGATGTGGGCATGCACTCTTAGGCGCAAGAGAAAGAGAGAGAGTCCTAGTCCAATTGGGACTCCTCTTGTTTGACTAAGTCAAAATAGTTTTGAATCTAATTTAAATTCTATTTAAACTAGATTAAATGTAACTCAATTAAGGATGATCTTAGTCCAATCAGAAGCCTAATTAAATCAAATTAAATTATTATTTAAATCTGATGTAAATTTTATGTCAATTATGTGCACCTAAGTCCTAGTCAAATAAGGAATTGTTCTTTATTGCAATTGGCTTATCCAATAAATCAATTAGACTTAATATAATTAAGTATAAATTAAATATAATTAAATTTAATTCAATTAAACTTGATCTTAACTCAGTTGCTCAATCAAATTGAGCCAATTAGCAATTCAATTGCTAATCGATCCTCTTGCAATATTTGCATTAGGTCAAACATCAATCGTATTGATGGATTGACCTTAGAATCATTCTCAATCATCGATTAACTATTTGATTAGGTTACAATCTCTAATGTATATAATCCTATAGATTTAAACCTAAGTCGGTAGCACAAGAACCAATTTTTGTATTAATCGAAGTTACCATCTAGCAATGGTTCCTAATATTTAGATAGGTCGAATATATGTAAAGCAACATTCTTAGAACCCTAGCCCATGAATACTATATAATTTATTCTTTTGATCAATAATGCTCAAAACAACTTTGAGTATGCTGTCAAATACTCATACAAGTCATCTTAATTATATCTCAAAATTTTACAAATCCCGTGACACCTCACAAGGATTACTCAGGCCTAGATTTTGTTAAATTGAAACACAACGAGACATTCACTACCTGAAGCTAATCATGAGTTGTTAATCTCATATTGACCACACACCAACTTCACAACTACTTGACTGTACCCAAAAATCTTTTGAATCAATATTAGAAATATAGGCAGTTCAGCACAAAAGTATAGTGAGTTGCTTGCAAGTCACCGTGGTGATCTCAGGTTAGAGGGATACTCATATCCATTGACTTAGCTAGCTACTCTTGATAGTAGAGTGCTACGTTGGTTACATTCAGTGCAGATGTACTCCTACATCTCATCTGGATACATACTATTTTCTCCACACCACATGGTTATGAGGACAACTAACACATATGGCATACAATGATCTACACTCGATAAGTTATTGTCCTTGTTAATAACTTATTATTTGATCATGAATAATTTAAGAACCATCTGATAAATCCTTTTTTATCGATTGATTATGGTTCTACAAACTTCATTATAATTTAGGAGTTCATTTAAGAAAGATAGAACTTTTATGATGAATCAGTCAAATAACTATTATTATTTGATAATTCATATACTAATTCTAATCATCTACAACTTAGATGATTGGCTTTAGGACTCATTTTTCAACAACTTTTATTTTGACTAAAGCTAATCAGAATGATTTCAAATATCCTATCTTCTGCTTGAGTTTGTAGAACTTCTTAGTTCTGAGGCCTTAGCAAATGGGTCAGTCAACTTCTCCTTTTACATCGATCATCTAAAGATCGACATCACCCAGATCTAATATCTAAGGTGAAAGTGATGCAGAATATGCCTAGTTCAGTGCTGAGATTTAATTGAACTCCTAGTTGGACTAGGACCATTGGTGGAGGGTGCCACTCCCAACCAGCTAATGAACCTCAGCAACTACGCAGCTTACATGGTAGCAAATATGACACGATGTACTCTATATCACTATCTAAATAGGGTAAAGTATACTGCTTGAAATCTTTCTAGTAGATTGCTCCTACAATTAGGGTATGATCCGATATTCTCTTGTTGTCATCTTGTTTTGACTGATATCCACATGTTTTAAGTCAGTACTTCCATATTTGAGTCACTAAACCTTAGTATTTTTCAAATAATTAGGGATTGTCCATACAATCTTCTAGTGGTTCATACTTAGATCAAATTAGTATCTACTCGCTACATTAGTGAGTATACCATATTTGATTTTGAACATGAAAAAAATTAGATGATAGCCAGACCTTTATTTCTTGTAATGTTGGAATACCATTCTTGATTAAGAGAATTTTATCCATAAACAAAATAAGGAATAACACTGCAGAATATTTTACCCACTTACATATGCAGGATTTATCTTTGTTCATAATAAAGATATACGTTCAAAATGTATATTCCAAAACTGAGATAATAGCCAAATGGGCTTTACAAGTCTTTACGTTTTCGTCTGTACTACTCTGATCCTTTTGAAAATCTATTCACATCCAATGGATTTTATTCCTTAAGGTGAATCAGCTAGTGTGCTTACACTATTGATTTTCATGAACTTCAATTTGGATAATGTGGCTCCAAGCCACTTCTTAGAGTTAGACCACCGTATTGTATTTCTTATAGGTGATCGGATCCTTGTTGTTCTCATTGAGCTTAATAGGATTACCATTCCGGACCTATATACTGAAGTATCTATCTGACTAACATGGTACTCTACTGGATCTCCTTAAAGGTGGCACTTTAATGGGCTCCAGGTTTGATCTGATCAAATCTGATTCTATAGGTTTATTAGATTACATTGGTTCTTTTCTACTAGTCAAATTTTTCCAACTTCAACTTGACAGGCATCAGTTCCTTCTCTAAGAAACTCCATTCCAAAAGGAATGCCCTTTTACTGATGAACATCTTATATTCTTCAGTATGGTAGAATTAATAATCCTTAAAAACTTATTAGACTAGGATCCAAGTTTATCTGGAAGCAAATATTTAACATAGGCCGATCAACTCCAAACCCGAAAGTGAGAGAGTCTAGATTTACACACGATCCATATTCTATATGGAGTCTATGCGACAGATTTACTCAAAACTTTTTTCAGATTAAAACAAGTAGTCAGTAGATCATAACTTTGAAACTGGTAGACTAGTGAACCCTATCGTGGATTGAACCATGTCTAACAAAGTTCAATTTCTTCTTGTAGATACACTGTATTCTGAAAAGAAATCTACTGAGAGAGAATCCAATTCTCTCCTAGGTATGTCATAAATTCACTGGATAAGTATTCGCCTCCTTGATCTAATCGAAGAGTTTTAATACTTATCCAGTTTGTTTTTCTATTTCATTATTGAATCATTTGAATATTTCAAATGATTCATCCCAAATGCACCCATGCCCAGATAGGTCATCCATAATGAAATATTAATATCTTCCTTTAGCACTTAGGTTCATAGGTCCACATACATTACTATGTATGAGACTTAGAACTTTATCGGCTCCTTCACCTTTTTTAGTAAAAGGTGAATTTATTATCTTCCCAAAAAGATAAGATTCATAGGCTATGAATGAATCATAATCATTGATGTCGAGGTTTTTCTCTTAAGTTAACCTATTTATCCTATTCTTATCAAGATGACTAAGCCTATAATGCCAAAGATAGACATCCATGACGTAATCTAACTTGCATGTATACATTGCACTTAATAGGTTGTATAAATATTAAATATCATTTCTTTATTATCTATGTATTACTATAATATTATTTATAATAATATCACAACAATCCTCTTTATTGATAAATGATAGCCATCACTAATCAAAAGGTAATCATAGATCACATTTATCATAAACGATGGACAATAGTGACAATCACTCAAAATGACATCTATTGAAAATAAGGTTGACAATTTCTAAAGCTAGGATTGGAACAAGACATCCATCCCCAATGTTCATGTATTTCTTACCATTTTCAAATATCCCACTTGTAGTCTTTGCAACAAATTACATAAAACTACCGACATCTAATACCCATGTAGTAGAATTATATATAAAAAAATTTTAAGGTATTATTATATAACATCCTTAATAAGCAACTTTTGCTTTTTTCTTTTATTCAACCTATTATAGTCAAGGGAAGTAAGATAATTCTTCTTCCTATTATCCTACTTCTAATAGTAGAAGCACTATGCCTGATTTGGGTCACTTTTGGACTAATTATTTTTAATGGGCTAAGAGGCTCCAATACGAACCCATTTATACTTTTGAACCAAATTCAACTTTCGATACTAATTGTCAAAGTTAAGTCCCATGAGTCATCACTATCTAATAGTGATAGGAGCAAATAGGGTTTAGCTTTATTTTAGGAAAAGGGAATAATGACCTAAGTATATGAATTATATTGAGCCTAGAGAATTGGACTTTAGTCTAAATGTTCTCCGGCTATTTTATTCGAATTGGTAGCCTCTACTTTTAGTTTAAGAAATTACTTTAATTTTCTAGTAGGTACTAGAATCCACATAGACTGCACATAAGCCCAACTATAGTTGGTCAATTCATGTACATCTAACGATAGGTTCATAACCAATAGTTTCTCAAAACAACTTTTAGTAATTTAATTTTGCCTCAGAAATCTAATTAGTAGGCTAGGGCCTCCACTGTAAAGATCCAATTAGGTCCAACCATTAACATGACTATACTTGGTTTATCTAACCAACAAATGATTAAGCTCAACAATGATTGGTCAACCTAACCACCATTAAAGAGACACATTCAAGTTATTATTTGATGAATGATAATTCCGTTTGTCAACAAGCACCAGACCTATGGGCCTTCAATGATTATTAAGTTAATGGATCCATTATCAAACACCTTAATGGGAGGGTATGACTCAGTTATCTTCATAACTTTATCATTTTAAGGACCAAATAATTTTAGAAGATTTAAATTATTAGTGAATTAATGATAGAAAAGACATGGACCAATTTGCTCCCACTGACTTCATCAAGTCAAGTCCTCCCACTGACTTCTCAAGTCATTGATGAGGATTAGGATCAATTTTGGTCCATGGGCACCTATATCAGTCTTACTGAGTAAAATCAATCTCATTGATTTCCTATGTAACATGGGTTAGCACGAATGAATAAGCAACCTAATCAAAACCTGATTAATCACATTGGCCAGGTAAGTGAGATCGGTGGAAGGGTCTACCAAGGCTTGCCTTAGACACCTTCAGAAATGGTCAGGTAAGTGGGTTGCCAATTAAAAACCACCTGTCTGGGATGCCAGACTTATCTTAGATATCAATCAATTTATCAATTTTAATTTGGTCTACCTAAAGTCTCTGGCTCGACCCCTGAGCCACGATTAGTATCTATTTGTTAGAAGTATGGACTTTGATCGACTACAACTATTGAATTGATCTAAAAAAATGATCTAATCCTAATTAACTATTAATTAGATTTGATCAATTTTTTAACTGAGTCCATATTTAATCTAACCCAAGGACTAACCCTGTTAAAGACCTAATCAGGCTAACCCATGACCCTTAACCCATGTTTTATGAAATTTTCTTAAGATCTTCAAAACATAAACCTAGATCCTAAACAATCACTTAATTCTCAATTAAGTTTAAAGCTTATGGGTTTGGGTTTATGGAATTTCAAAACTAATTTTTGATTTTCTTATTTGAAATATTTTTTAAATTATAAATACTTTATTTTGAATCAAATTCAAATGATGGTTTTAGATCTGATTTGTTCAATATTTTGATCATGTCCTAGGATTTTGAATCTAGAGTTTTGCAGGAAGTAAGTTCATAATTTAAATTCTACAAAACTTATATGTCATACATATGCAAACTAGATTCAAAAATAAAGCTACATATCAACATATGCAACATGAAGATCTAGATCAAAATATGAAATATATCACATGGATCTCATCTAAATGATCAAAATTAGATCATAAATTATTTAATATTAGTTTTAAAATCTAAAATTAAATTATAAATTATTTTAGATCTTATCTAACATATTTATGATTTAGGTTTCTCGAATCAGCACATACTAGGACAACCTTTTCACTGTAAGGGATAAACCATACAGTAGGACAATCTTATGGCAGTATGTGCAATTCTAATATTATTTAGATCTAATCTAAATAATCTAAAATAGTTTTAATATTTATTTAATTTTATATTTAAATCAAAAAATTTAATCATAAACTTTCTTAGATCTAATCTAAATTATTCGTGATTCAAATTCAGATCCAGATCAGCACATACTAGGATAACCTTTTCATTGTAAGGGGTTAACCTTACAACAGGATAACCATATGGCAGTATGTGTTATCTTTAATTAATTTTAATTTTTAGATTTATTCTTAATCATACATGAACATGTTATAAAAGAACCTGGCTTTGATATCACTGCTGAGAAACATGCAGGGTTTCATACATAGATTTCAAAATATTTTTGAAATTAAAATAGCGAAAGATAGATTAAATAGTTTAACCTACAATATACATGTAATCAAATTATAAAACTCTACATCAAGGATCTATATTATGTCATAATGTAATATAAATTTAAAATTAAATTAATCACAAGTGGTATTGATCATATCAATACGTTGATCTAGGATAATTCTAGATCTAACCCTAGATCATATCTAGGTTACAAAGAGATTAGATCTCTTATCTTTACGTGGGTCAAGAACTCTATGGCTAATTTTCATTGTTGCTTTTAGATCCACATATGCATCTGATCTTTATAGGTGATCCACATGAATCTGCAACATAGATCGAAGATTCGTCAAACGAAGATCCATTCAAAGTACTAGCTTCTTGTGGATCTCACCGATGGTTAATCAAATACATATTCTTCGGATCTCTTGGATACACCAAGAGATAAAGAACATGAGGAGGAATAAGGAAGAAATCCAACACTTGGATATTATAAAAATTAGAAAATAAAAATAAAAAAAATAAATCCAAAGAGAAGATAAATCTTCTCCTTCATGACATCAACGATTGATGCCTTGAAAACATCTCTATGCTAGGACTAGAGGAGATTTTCTCCTCTAGAATTTTTTCTATATTTTTAAATCTAATATCTTTGATTTTATCATAAAAAAATTTTATAAAAAATATAGAAAAGGGTTCTCAAAGAAACCATAAGAGAAGACGTTCTTCTTTTCTTCTTCTCTTATCTGGACATGATCAGATCATGTCCAAAGACGATCACTATGCTTCAACATCTTGAAGCATAGATTCCCATGCCATCTCATTTTCTCTCTCTTAAATTTTTTTCATATAAAAATTACATATAAAATAAGAAGAGAGAAATATAAAAGAAAAACATAAGAGAAGATAATCTTCTCTTACCTTGTCTTCATCAAGACATCATCATTTGATATCCAAAAGAAAGGTCTACTCCAAGAGTCTTGGCATCCCAAAACCATCACACCTTGTCCTCCTTTTCCTTAGGTTTTTAATGTATTTTTTTGGGATTATCATGTCCTCCAATCATCTCATAGGAGGTGCCCCCTTTTTATTGCAACACTTGGTCAAAACCTAGTCAAAGGAGGACTCATATAGGGCATCCAACTCTTGGATGCCCCTTCCTTTATTTTAGGCATGAGAACTAGAAAACCAATGCATAAAAACTTAGGATGAAGGATGGAGAAAAGGTTGGGTGGCTTGGTAAAAAAATCCAAAAGGAGGAGGGAAGAAGTTTTGGTCAATGGGGACTTTATCAAATAGGAAACTAATCCTAACCACTTTCTAGTTTTGACCAAGTCAAAATAAATTCCTAAACAAATGGGAAGTGGGGCATGGAGACTCTTTTTTAGGAATGGGAATTCACATAAAACATCAAAAATAAAAGATGTGTGCATGGGCTCTTAGCCGTAAGTGAAAGAGAGAGAGTCCTAGTCCGACTGAGACTCCTCTTGTTTGACTAGGTCAAAATAGTTTTGAACCTAATTTAAATTCTATTTAAATTAGATTAAATGCAACCCAATTAAGAATAATCTTAGTCCAACAAGAAGTTTAATTAAATTATATTAAATCAAGATTTAAATCTAATTGAAATCCTAATTCTATTAGGTGCACCCAAGTCGTAGTCAAACAAGAAATTATTTCTTCTTGCACTAGACTTATCCAATAAACTAATTAAAATTAATTTAATTAAATCTAAACTAATTTTAATTAAATCTAATTCAATTAGACTTGATCTTAGCTAGATTGCTCAATCAAATTGAGATAATTAACAATCCAATTGCTAATCAATCCTCTCGCAACACTTGCATGAGGTCAAACATCAATCGTATTGATGGATTGACCTTAGAATGATTTTCAATCATCAATTAACCATCTGATCAGATTACAAGCTCTAATGTATGTGACCCCATAGATTTGAACCAAAGTTGGTAGCACAGGAACCAATTCCTGTATCAATCGAAGTTACCATATAGCAATGGTTACCGATGTCCGGATAGGTTGAATGTATGCAAAGCAACATTCTAGGACCATGGCCCATGGTTACTATATAATTCATTCTTTTGACCAATAATGCTCAAGACAACTTCGAGTATGCTATAAAATACTCATACAAGTCATCTTTATTATATCTCAAAATTTTGCAAATCCCATGACACCTCACGAGGATTACCCAGGCCTAGGTTTTGCTAAATTGAAATACAATGAGACATTCTCTTCCTGAAGCTAATCAATAGTGGTCAATCCCATCTCAACTCACACACCAACTTTACAAGTACTTGACTATACCCAAAAATCATTCGAACTTATATTAGAAATATAGATAGTCCGGCATCAAAGTATAGTGAGTTGCTTGCAAGTCACCATGGTGATCTCAGGTCAGAGGGACACTTATATCCTTTGGCCTTAGCTAGCTATTCTTGACAGTAGATTGCTATATTGGTCACATTCAGTGTAGATATATTCCTACATCTCACCTGGATGCCATACCAATTTCTCCACACCACTTGATTATGAGGACAACAAATGCATATGGTATACAGCGACCTATAGTCGATAAGTTATTATCCTTGTTAATAATTTATCATTTGATCGTAAATAATTTAAGAACCATCTGATAAATTTTTTTTTATCGATTGATTATTGTTCTAAGAACTTTTTCATAATTTAGGAGTTCATTAATGAAAGATTGAACTTTTATGATGAATCAACAAACTAACTATTATTATTAGATAATTCATATACTAATTTCAATCATCTACTACTTAAATGATTGGCTTTAAGATATATTTTTTAACAATAACATGAAGATTGATTTTGAGAAATTCGATGGAAAAGAAAACTTTTTCACGTGGAAAGTTCATGTGGAAGATCTTCTAGTTCAAGCTGAATTGGGTCAGGCATTGTAGGAGAAGCTTGAAGGGATGTCAGATCGCCAGTGGATGTCTTTGGAAAAGAAAGCATACTCTATGATCAGAGGATGCTTGTCGAATGTGATACTCTATTCAGTTTTAGAAGAGAGGACTTCAACAGGCTTGTGGTCAAAGTTGCAAACCATGTATATGTGTAAGAATATGTACAACAAGTTGATGTTGAAGAAGAGACTGTACAGCCTTCGAATGCAGAAAGGTGGAGATGTCTTGGGACACATCCAAAAATTTGATCAGATGTGCAATGAGTTGCTATATATTGAAGTGAAAATAGAGGAAGAAGATAAATCATTGCTTCTATTATGCTCGTTGCCCTCGTCCTATGATCCATTGGTGACGATGCCGCTCTATGGTAAGGAGAACCTAGAGTATGAAGACATGGCATCGATGTTATGAACCAATGAATAGCTGGTGAAGTTGAGCAATGAAGATGTTTTCTAGGAGGGCTTGACCATGGGATAGAGATGTTAGATATATGTGCCCTAGAAGCCAGAATTGGCTGACACTTGTAATACACTTCTAGGGGCAAAATTGTAATTTTGACTATAATTAATAAATGGGTTATTTTCTATCACACATGTGTATTTAGTGTCTGTGATACATCCTTTGAGTTAATGGTAATGATAATTCATATTTTCAAGAGTTGAAAATTTAAGACATGAATAATCATTATTAACTCATAAATAGCTCCCGACCATAGGATCATCACGAGGATGGTGATTGATCCGGAAGGTTGGTGTACGATCGCTTCTCTTTAGTAGATGAGTCTTGAGTCTACGGTGTGGAGACACCGGAGCGAGAGTACAGGTACTCGTTAGAGAACGAGGGCACTGAGCGTGACCACCTCGAGTAGTCATTAGGAAGTCTACCTTCTCGTCAATGACTGACTCGATGCTGCAGTAGTGTGTCTGGTTCTTTGACCTGAGATGCATCGGCAGTTCACCTTGAGGGTGTTATAGTTTGACTACACCATTACTCGGTCTCCTAGCCATATGGAACCCTGAGGTGTATGTTGGCTATACATGTTCATTGTAGGAACTGGATTGCATCAAGATGGGATCTATCTACCTCGGTGGTAGAGGAGTAGCCCTATGATGATCATGAGAATCAAGTCCTGAAGCCCATGGCCATGGCAGAGTGAAATAATAGAAAGAGTTTCTATTTAGATTTTCACATTGGACTCGAATCGAATGATTACATCATATGACAGAGACTAGGGTTTGACGAGTTCACCTTAACCCTAATCTGATCGGGGCTCAAGATAGAAGAACTTAATCACACAGGTAGCTGCACCAAGAGGTTCGCATTCAGCTCTGATGGGTTGCCACCATATACTGCTAGGTGTCACTGGTGGATTTTGGGAGCAATTAGAATGATTTAGATGATCGATCATTCTAGCTGTTCGAATCAGAAGAGTTCTGATCCATCGAAAGGAGTTTCGATGATGTCGATGATAGAGATCATGACATATCCCATTACCATACAGAACTGAACCTAACTGGGTCACACAAACAAGGGTTTGAATCTGGTGATCATCAATTGAACTGATCTAGTTCAATTGATCTGAATGAGATTCAATTAGGTTCAAGGAAATCGTGCTAGCACTCGATTGAACCTAACGTTCTTCTTTTACTATCATAAATAAGTTGTCCTGACTGAGCCAAAGGAGTTTGTGCTCAATCAGAGGCCTTCATATGGTCTGACTGGAGGTTGTCCAAGTCAGAATAGGTTGTCTTATTTGTAAGACATTACCTGCCATTTTTGGTCACCTGCCATTTCTTGTTCTTTGACTTTGGTCAAAAGTCTACCTTTGACTGGTCAAACGTTGACCATTGACCCTTTGACTTTTGACCACATGTCATGCACCTATTGGAGAGCTGGTGGGGGCTTGTCCCCCTGCCAGAACCTGGCAAGGAGAAGGGCGCACGCCAAGGGTGGCGTGAGCCCAAGTAGGAGGCGCCTAGGAGTCCTTGTTGGACAAGGACTCCACCTCCCTTTTGGATTCCAATCAGAGTTCTACTAAGAATCCAGTTTGACTGGTCTTAGGCACCCTCTAAGGAGGAATCCAGGGGTCTCTATTCCAACCAATCAGATTTAGATCTGATTTCACAAAGGGTTGTGATTGGTTGAGAGGAAGAGGAGTTGGATCACAAGCTTAGGTCTATAAATAAGACCCTGCGCCCAACCCTAAAAAATAATCAAGAAGCAATCTTCCCACGCCCCAAGGCTGCCTCTCCCCTCCTTCTCCATGCCATAGTCTCTTCTCCCCTTGCTCTCCACGTCCAAAAGTGTTTTGGATTTGGATTGGTGCGATTCAGATCAAGAAAAGGCGATCAAAAGCAAGAAGGCTGCGCTGCTGCAAAAGGACGACTGCAGATCTTCAAAAGGAGTTTTGAAGATCCTCCAGATCAGATCCAGATCTGATTTTTGGAGGTGTGATAGAGAAGAAGAGGATCTCCAGATCCAACCCGAGTGGATACCGGTAGAGGCCAGGCGCTTGCGTGGCTTGATCCAGAACCTTCCGCTGCAAACAGGATCATCAACAGGGTAATAGGATTACCCTAAATCAGGTAAATTGAATGTTGATTTAATTTATCCTTATTTTATTTTAATTTTTATTAAATAAATAAGAATCAGATCTGAAGCATCCCTGAGATCTGATTGAGATCTAAGAGAAAAATTTTGAAATATATCTCTTGATCTGAATCAGATCTGAACGAACCTGGACCGGGAAATCAGGATTTCCCTTCAACTGGTATCAGAGCCATGGTTCTAAAATTGTTTAGATCTGATTTTAATTTTATTTTAATTAGAAAATAAAGTGATTTCAGATGTCACATGAGATGTGATCAGATCTGAAATCAGAAAAATTAAAATTAAATGATTTGGATCTAAGAACATGAAGATATGCATGACTAGTTCTAGAATAGAATAGTTCTATAGAATAGTTTTGCATGTCTTTGATTTAATATGATTAAATCATATTTTAGATCTTCTTATTTACTATTTTCTGATATTATAAGTGTTATAATAACATCTGATAAACAGCAAATAAAAATTATTTAATTTTAAATATCATATGAGATATGATAGATGCATGACTAGACTAGTTGTAGAATAGTTCTACATAATTGTCTAGATTAGAATTTATTTTGATTAGATCAATTTAAATCTAATTTTTTAGATTATTATGTGATAATTTAGATCTGAAAACATGCATGATTATGATACATGAGATGTATGCAAAATATGCCATGATTAGATCTAAATTTGTATATGAGATATATGATATAGATCTATAACTGTTTTGTAGTATTGACATGTTCCTGATTAAGGCGTTCCTCTTGGCCGTCCGGTCATAAGAACGAAGAAGGGTTTAAAGGCCCTCTCTTCCCATTCGATGGGGTGTTCTTATGATGTGTAGGGGTGCTGCGTGTTCGTCCTTAATCAGAAACCCAAAACTTACTTTCTGCAAAACCCTAGATCCTGAAACCCTAGGATTTATTGTGCATATTTTGTTTATGAACCCTAACTTAATTAAGAATTAAGTTTATGGAATATTAATTAGGTCTAAAATTGAGAATTTCAGATCTAAGACATATTCATAATACTGGGTTCGGGCTTGGGTAGCTCAATTAGGTCTAAGCGGTTGATCAAACCGAATCAAGAGTTGGTTAGATGGGATCAACAATGCTTAAATTGACCAGCCTAATAGGATTAAGTCTGGGTCAAGATCGAGTCACGATCAAGCAAGACCTAATTAGGCTCAGAGGTTAGAGTCTGGATTGTAGGCTAACCCAATTGGTTCTGACTCAACAATTTGGTGTCTAAGGTAAGTTTGGCACAGACGATCGACTGGTTTTTAATTGGAAGCTACTCGACCTGAATGCGTTCTTGTGCGAGTTAACGGCATATTCCTTCCACCGGTCTCACTTACCTGGCCATATCTGTTGACACAGTTCTGATCTGAGGTGGTCAATAATCCGAGCTGACCCATGCCACTAGGTTAGTCATAATTGTTATGACTAAGCCAAGTCTAGTTTAATGAGACCTGAATCAATTCTCCCTAAGAAAAGATTAAGTCCGAGGTCTTCCACCATTGTAGACGTGCGGGCCCTTCCCGGGGTTGATTGTTCTCGGCTGGATACAGTGGCTCAGTTGCACCGGGAAGACGCAACCATGTCTATTAGGCATTGGATGCTATGGGCTGGAGGATGAGTTGGGCTCAATATTCCGGATACGGTGAGAGACCCAATTAGGAACCCAGTCTATGCAAATGGTGGGTCTGACTTAACTAAGGAGTGGATCAATATTCCGGATACGGTGAGATTCATGAATTAGAGACCAAGTTTGGGTGCACCATGATTAGAGAATCATTGAACAAGAGTTGTTCACTCATTGGCTAACCCATCACCAATAACTGTTAGGTGAGGTGATGAGTCAGTTGGTGAGACCGCACCACCCACTAGAAATCATCAATCGCGGAGATTTTCGCATCTCTACAGAGGGAGTGTAGGGATCCGAGAAAATAGTGGGAGCTAATTTGTTTAAAAATAAAATCCCTAAACAAATTGGTCAAGTCAAAATTACAGTATCTAACTAGAATCTTTGACTCTCTACAGGAAAATGTCTGCGTCCAACCCACTGGCACGTATCCTAGACACACATAGACTGACTGGACCCAATTATAAAGATTGGCTCAGGAACTACAAAATTGTTTTGGGTTCAGAGAAGTTAACACATGTTTTGGACCAGGACCCTCCCACCTTACCAGCTCGTCCATCCACTGAACAGAGAGCGTCTCTGGAAAAATGGATTGACGAAGACAATAAGGCCAGATACTACATGTTGGGCTCGATGTCTGATGAGCTCCAGCGCCAACATGAAGATATCGGGACTGCTCGCCAAATGTTGGCTCACCTGCAGGAGATGTTTGGTGAACAGAGTCGCGCAGCCAAATATCAAGTCACGAAACGACTTTTTAAGGCTAAGATGCGTGATGGGCAGTCAGTCCAAGATCACTGTCTGACAATGATCAAGGACATGGAAGAGCTTGAGAAGCTCGGTGTGAAGTTGGACTTGGACTTGCAGAACGATATTATTCTGCAATCCTTGACTGATGCATATGGGCAATTCATCATGAATTACCACATGCATAAACTTCAAAATTCCTTGGCCGAGTTGATGAATATGCTGGTTACCGCTGAGCTTTCTATGAAAGGTTCTAAAGGCTCAGTTCTTGCTATGGAACGGACTTCTTCCAAAAGAAAGTCTTATGGAAAGAAAAAGAAGTCTGTGAAAAAGCAAAAGGTAGAAGGATCAAAGAAGAAGAAGGCAGAACCGAAGAAGAAGGTCGATGGCAAAGGAAAGTGTTTCCATTGCAACAGCGACGGCCATTGGAAGCGGAACTGCCCTACTTACCTGGCCACCCTAAAGAACAAGAAGGAAGGTCCTTCTGGAGGTATGCTCGTTATTGAGTCTAACCTTATGGTTTCTTCTGCATCCAGTTGGGTGCTTGACTCTGGATCTAGTGCTCACCTATGCACTTCTATGCAGGGTCTTGAGGATAGCAGGAGGCTGAGGGATGGAGAAATGATCCTACCTCGGATGATGGGCAAGAGTGCGCTAGCGGGGAAACCCTCTTCGATTTTACCATTGGTTTAGGACTACGTTTTTAAGACTGTTATTATGTGCCTGCAGTAGCAGGAATTTGATTTTGTTTCATGCTTAGCACAAGAAGGTTTATGAGATCATCCCTTTGGACCATGTAACATTCTTTTTGAAAGAAATAAAATTGCAAATGGTTTCCTTTTAATGTCTTTTCAGCTAATGATGTACCTGTTTTATAATATCGAGCAAAAACGTGAATGCCAAAACGACCTAGGGATAGTCCAAACACGAAGATATCTATGGCACCTGAGATTAGGTCATATAGCAGAAGATAGGATCAACAAATTAGAGAAAAATGGGCTATTGAGCCATTGTACTTCCGAGTCATATCCAATTGTGAATCTTGTCTCTCAAGGCAAAATGACTTAACTCCCTTTTGTTGGACATGGGGGAGGGCCACAGATCTCCTTGCCTAGTAACATACTGATGTGTGCGCGCCCATTCGATGTGCCGGCTAGAGGCAATTTTGTCTACTTCATTACCTTTTACCGATGATCTGTATCAGGTATGGGTATGTGTATCTTATGAGACCAAGTCTGAGCTTTTGAAAGTTCAAAGGAATTAGACATGAAGTAGAAAGCAAACTGGAAAACCCATTAAGGTTCTTCGACTCAGATTCGAGGAGGTGATACCTAGCCGGAATTCTCTAGAATATCTTAAGGAAAATGGATAGTCTCTCAATGGACTCCCACCAGGAACACTCAAACTCAACGGTGGTTTCAGAAGGAGAAATCGGGACCCTTTGGGATATGGTTCGATCCATGATGAGCTTCACAGACCTCCCAGATTTTCTTGTGGGGACCTTCATTATTACTTCAATCTATCTACTGATAGGTTCCCTCTAAAACCGCCAACCACACCGTATGGAGATATGGCACGGTAAGAAACCAAGTCTGAGTCATCTCAGAATTTGGGTTGTCGGCTTATATCAAAAGACAACAAGCTGACAAGTTAGAGTTTAGGTCCTTTAGAGGCCGATTCATAGGATATCCTAAAGAGTCATTAGGTACTTATTTCTACATTCCTGAAGACCACATGTGATTGTTGAGTCGACATGCATATTTCTTGAAAAATAGTTTATTCAAGATAGTGGCATGGAAAGCAGATTTAAGCTTGATGAGAAGTCTCACAAGCAGAAAGAGCTTAAGGACCAAGTGGAACCAAATCAGGTTGAGCCAATAAGAACACTACCTCCTCCACCTCGTAGATCGGAAGAGGTTCCCGTCCCCTGAAAGATACTTAGGTATTATTTCCAGAGGATGTAGAGGAATGTTCCTCCATAGTAATTGTGCTCATTTTGGATGACAACTACAACGAGGCGATATCAGATATCGACTCCGAGATGGCTTGAGGCAATGAAGTCAGAGATCGATCTATGCACTCAAACAGTTGGGACCTTGGTAGATCCACCAGAAGTATAGTACCTATTGGGTAAGTGGATCTTCAAGAGAAGAGTTGGTGCAAGAGAGAGCATTCAAGGCTTAGACTAGTGGCAGAAAGGTTATAGTCAACGTGAAGGCATTGGACTATCAGGATACCTTTTCCCCCAGGGGCTATGCTAAAATCCATCCGCACATTGTTGGTGTTGCAGCCTATCGATATAGAACTATGGCAAATGGACGTTGAAACGGATTCCTAAATGGATATCTTGAGGAAGATATCTATATGGAACAGCACCTAGGTTTCACATCCAGTGATACTTGATCAACAGGTTTGCAAGCTGCAAAGTCCATATATGGACTTAAGCAAGCGTCTCGGAGCTTGGACATTCGTTTTAATGATGTGATCAAAACGTTTGGTTTTATCATAAACGAAGAGAACCGTGTGTTTTCAAAAGGGTCATGGAGCGCTGTTGTCTTCCTCGTTTTGTACGTGGATACCTCTATTGCGGAATTGATATTCCATGTTGACATCAGTCAGATGTTGGTTGTCTAAGGAATTCTCCATGAAGACCTAGGTGAGCTCTTTATCTAGGGAATTAAGGTCGATAGACCGAATAGGATGGCTGGACTTTACAGAAGATGTACATAAGAGACAGAGGTTAGTAGGAAACTCTAGAGATTAATACCTATCAGACATTGTATTTAATCTTTCCAGAGTGTCCCCAGCACACCTAGGAAAGACACATGAGCAGATCCTGCTCTGCTGGGAGCTCTGTATGCCTGCTATGTACACGACCTTATAGCCTGCTGTGAGTGTCACAAGCAATACGCAAATCCTAGTGAAGAACACTTGGGACTTCTGTGGATGTATTCCTGTAAGTTACTTGATGAAAGTAAGGCTTATGTGTTGGTCTTTGGTAATGGAGAAAAATCTGGTCCAGGGATACACAGACTCGGACTTCATGTCGATTATAGATGATCGAAAGTCGACATCTGAAGTTGGTGTGCATGGGAGCTGCGCGGAAGAGTCAAGCAAACTGTGATAGCAGATCACCATGGAAGCAGAATATATATGTGCATCAGGAGGCTGCAAAGGAGGTCTGGACAGAAGTTTGCTGCGAATTGGAGTTAATGCCATCAGATGCCATTTCCTCTTTACTGCGACCAACAATGGCGCCATAGCCACTTGCTAGGAGCCGAGGTCTACCATGAAGTCCATAGCACATAGAACGGCGATTAGTCTCATCCGCGATTACCTTGGAAAAGTTTACGTGAGGTCAGAGAGTCGACTCCGCATAGTGGCGACCACTGACAAGCCATTGGTGCCAGCAAGATCGAAGGCCCACCTTGAAAAGATGGGGACTATAGATAGCCATTGGCTTAGGGACAAGTGGGAGATTGTTAGATATATGTGCCCTAAGAAGCAGATTGGCTGACACTTTGTAAATACACTTCTAGGGGCAAAATTGTCATTTGTTGACATAATACTAATGGGTTAATTTTCTATCACACTGTGTATTTAGTGCTGTGTACATCCTTGAGTAGGTAATGATAATTCATATTTTCAAGAGTTGAAATTTAAGCCATGATATAATCATTGATTAACTTCATAATAGCTCCCGACTAGGATTCATCTGCACGAGGATGGTGATTGATCGGAAGGTTGGTGGTACGATCGCTTTCTCTTATAGATGAGTCCTTGAGTCCTAGGTGGTGGAGCACCGGAGCGAGAGTACAGTGTACTCGTTAAGAGAACGAGGGCTGAGCGTGCCACCTCGAGATCTTAGGGAGTCACCTACTTCTCGTCCATGACTGTACTCGATGCCTGCAGTAGTGTGCTCTGGTTCTTTTGACCTGAGATGCACGGCAGTTCCACCTTGAGGGTGTTATAGTTGACTACACCCCATTAATCGGTCCTAGCCATATGAACCCTGAGGGTATGTTTGGCTGTGACAGATTCATGTAGGAATGGATTGCATCAAGAGCGGATCTATTACCGGTGGTAGAGGAGTAGCCCTTATGATGATCATGAGAATCAGTCTTGAAGCCCGGCCAGTCAGGTGAAACTAATAGAAACGAGTTTCTATTTTGATTCTCACATGGACTCGATCGATGAATACATCAATATGAACAGAGACTTAGGTTTGACGAGTTCCCTTACCCCTAATGATCGGGGCTCAAGATTAGAAGGAACAGAATCACACAGTAGTTGCACAAGAGGTTCCGCATTCAAGCTCTGATGGTTGCCACCATATACGCTAGGTGTCACTGTGGATTTTGGGAAGCATTTAAATTATGATGATCGATCATCTAGCTGTTCGAATCAGAGAGTTCTGACCATCGAAAGGATTTTCGATGATGCGGATAAGAGTCAATGACATTCCCATTTTCCATACCAGTACTGAACCTAACTGGGTCACACAAACAAGGGTTTGGAACTTGATGATCATCATTTGAACTAAATATAGTTCAATTGCATTGAATGAGATTTCATTAGGTCAAGGAACGTGCTAGCACTCGATTGAACCTAACGTTCTTCTTTTGCTATCATAAATAAGTCGTCCTGTCTGAGCCAAAGGGAGTTGTGCTCAAAACAGAAGTCTTTTATGGTGACTGGAGGTTGTCCAAGTCGATAGGTGTCTTATTGTTAAGACATTACCTGCCAATTTTGGGTCACTGCCATTTCTTGGTCTTTGACCTTTGGTCAGAACTACTTTTGAGCTGGTCAACGTTGACCGAATGCCTTTGAACCTTTTGAACACATGTCATTGCCACCTATTGAGAGCTGGTGGGGCTTTGTCCCCACTCAGAACCGGCAGGAGAGGGGCACGTCAAGGGAGGCGTGAGGCCAGTAAGAGGCGGCATGGGTCCTTTGTGGGCAAGGACTCCATCCCTTAGGATTCCATGAGAGTTCTTCTAAAGAATCCAGTTTGACTGGTCATAGGCACTCTCCAATGGGAACAGGACCTAATCCACCAATCAGATTTTAGAATCTGATTTCACAAGGTTGTGATTTGGTTGGGAGGAGATGACTTGGACAGCTTAGTCTTATAAGAGACCAGCGCCAGTTGAAAAAATGAATCCAAGAAGCAATCTTCCCCGCCCCAAGGCTGGTCTCTCCCTTCTCCACGCCAATACTCCTCATTCCCCTTGGCTTCTCCAGCAAAGTGTTTTTGTTTGGATTGGTGCGTAGATCAAAAAATGAAAAGGAGATCAAAAGCAATGAATGCTGCGTGCTGCGCAGACGACTGCGATTCTTCAAAAGGAGTTTTGAAGATCTCAGATCGATCAGATCTGATTTTTTGGAGGCGTGGATAGAGAGAAGAGGATCTCCAGACAGCCCGAGTGGAACCGTAGGGCCAGGCGCTTCGTGTGCTTGATCCACGCTTCTCGCTGCACAGGAGTCTCAACACAGGTATAGGATTACCCTATTCAGGTAAATTGTAATGTGATTTAATTTATCCTTTCTTTAATTTTATTAAATAAAAAAATCAGATCTGAAAGCATCCCGATCTGAAAGATCTAGAGAAATTTTGAAATAATATTGATCAGATCTGAACGAACTGGTCAGGGAAATCAGGATTTCCCTTCAAGAGACTTTGGAGATACAAGAGAGAGATTTAATGGGCGATCAAACCTCCAAAGTGCAAGAAAGTAGAAAGCAGTGTACAAGTTGCCAATGGATTGGGACACTTTAGGATGATTGCATATAATGACACATATAGGGAAAAGAGTTCGATTTGATGTTAAGTTATGACTGATGTGAGGTGGAGGATGTCTTGGTTGTAAGATGGTCACAGGATGATACAGAATGTATGACCTTGGTCGTCATATCACTACACCCAAATAGTCTTGATTTATCTCAGAAACAAGAATGATGAGGGAGGTGTGATACTCGAAGATGATCATCCAATAGAATTGCTGTATTGAAGACATTTGAATTGAATGGTTTGATGTTGGTGCGACTCATAAATGTGAAAACACCCTGTCCCAGATTTGATGTAAATGCTCAGTCTGGGCTATGGAGCGGAGCAGGCATGTAACTTTAGAGGAACAGATGAATTCTTATATTCCAAGGTTTATGTGATGATGAGGGCAGGATGAGGAAAACCTTACAGTTGTGTTTGGATCTATTGGTGAATCATGGATTGATGCTGATAGCTAGTACAGTAAGTAGAGGCTTATCGATTGGTGACCTACCTAGCCTGGCGCAGTGCCATTAGAACGGCGGTGAGACAAACATTGTTTGTTTACTATTAGGATGGAGGTGTTTTAGCATATGGTGAACATGCCAGATGTAAGGGATATGATCTCAGCCCACGTGGCACTGAAATCTGTTCAACAATGATGTGGGGGCTGGTCTCTTTTTGTCTAGAAATGGGCAAGATGCTTCTTAACTTTATTAGTGATTTCTCAAGGGATTATGGGTCTAACCTCTGATAGGAAATCAAAATCTTCACTAGATTTAGGGGTGGAAGCTGATGGATAGAGAAGAGATTAGTCAGAACTTGAAGTGTCTACAGTTAGAGAACTAGCGGAGATACCACCGCAAGAGTTTCAAGGATTTATTGAGAGCGTTGGTATCAAAAGGGCACTTCAATAAAAGAAAACTCCTAACAAAAGGTGTCTAAAGGATTATCTAATCCTTTGAAAAAAGCACTGGTGCTGGGCTATAAGCACGGCTTTCCGAAGGCATTCTCGGATTTGATACAGTGGATGAAACCTATTTATTGGTGAATCGGTAGCCTCATACAAGTTAGTGCATGGTATTTAGAGAAGAGATTTAGCCATCCTAGGAGTTTTTCGGGTGCAAGCTTTTATGCACGAATAGATGCTGGTGGCGAGTAAGTTGGATGCCAGATCATGGAGGTGGGTTCTGGGTATTCAAGGAGTTAGGAATACCGCTTATAGGATCTTTGGGGAGAGATTTTCATTAGTAGGAATGTCACCTTTGATAAAAATTTAGTTCTCCAAAGGTGAGATTGCATTAAGGAGCAGTAGATGCAACAGGAGGTCCAATAGGGCAGCACTGGATAGTTAACATCTTACTCTTTTTTGGCACCTCCAGGTGCATTAGGAGGACTTGGTATTCAGGTGTAGCACTCACCAGAGGTGTCTCCATAGGTGGATAGAGTTTGGATAGATAATGGAAGCCAGGAGGCCCAATAGGAGCAAGCTGGATCTAAGATGGATATCGAGGTTTCACTGCACAAGCCCAAAAGGAACATCAGACAACCATAACGATACGGCTTCGAAGATACATTGTCATTTGCCCTAGTGATAGCAAATGGGGATCCATACATCTACGAGGAGGCTATGCATAGCTAGGATAGAGAGAGGTGGGTCTAAGCAATACCCAAAGAGATGCAAGCTCTCCACAAGAATGAGACATGGCATTTCGTGCAGTTGTCACAAGAAAAGAAATCCATTGGTTGCAAGTGGATTTACCAATGCAAATAGGAGCCTTCAAAGTAGGGAAGCGTGAGGTATAAGGTGTGGTTAGTGGCCAAGGGATACTCTAAGAAGAAAGGCATCAATTTTAGTAAAGTATTTTCTCCTATCGTCAAGCATACATTCATCAAAATGTTGCTGAGCATTATGGTAGCTCGAGACATGGAGCTAGAGCAGATGGATGTCAAGATGGCATTCTTCCATAGGTTTTTGGAGGAGAGCATTTATATGGTGCAGGCCCTAGGGTTCCAAGAGCTAAGAGTAGAAGAAAAGATCTTTTTGTTGTAGAAATCAATGTACAGACTGAAGCAATCACCATGGTAATGGTACAAGTAATTTGACTCATATGTCAGGAGCATTGAACTTTTCATATGTGAGTATGACTCTTGTGTGTATGTTAAATCTTTGAAGGATGAGTCTAGGGTGTTTCTACTCTTGTATGTGGATGACATGCTTATAGCATGCAAGAGTAGGAAGGTTGTACATGTACTAAAGGCAGTCTTATCTCAAGAGTTTGAGATGAAGGATTTGGAGCATGCAAGAAAGATCTTAGGCATAGAAATCATCAGAGATCTAGCCAAGAGGATGCTGAATCTATCTCAGGGAGGCTACATCAGAAAAATCTTGGAGAGGTTTGGGATGAAGGAAGCAAAATTAGTGGAGCTGCCACTTGCCGAACACTTTAGACTCTCAAAGATGATGTCACCATAGGCAGAGGTGGAGGCTCAAGAGATGGAGAGAACACCATATGCCTTTGGTGTAGCAAGCTTAATGTATGCCATGGTATGTTGTAGACCAGATATCACTCATGTTGTGAGCTAGGTCAGTAGGTTCATGGCATAATCTTGTAAGAAGCACTGGCGAGCACTGAAGTGGATCTTTAGGTACTTGGTGGGTATTGTTGGAGTTGGCATCTACTATGGATAGCAAGATGGAACTGAGAAACTCTCCGACATGTCCAAGGAAGCTCGAGGATAGATAAATGGGTTTGTGGATGTAGATTTCAGTGGAGACATGGATACCTGATGGTTAATGACAAGCTTTATGTTTAGTCTGTTTGGAGGTCCAGTCTCATGGAGATCATGCTTGTAACCCATTATGGCCTTATTTACAACTGAGGCAAAATACATTGGTGTTACGAAGGTAGTAAAGGAGGCTCTATGGTTGAAAGGATTGACGTCAGAGATGGGTGTCATATAGGAGGCTGTCAGGGTGCATTATGATAGCCAGAGTGCACTGCTACTTACTCAGAACTCTATCTACCATGCAAGGATGAAACACATCGACATCAGATACCATCAGATCAGAGAGCTTGTGGAAGAAGGTGAAGTAAAGTTGGTAAAAGTCCACACCAAGAAGAATCCAGCTGATGCACTAACAAAAGTTCTTCCTCAGGACAACTTTCATAAATGTATGAAATCGATGTGTTTGATGGATAGGATAGACTTGCCTCAAGCCTTGGGGCACTAAGGTGTAGATTGAAAGGACAAATGTGGTGCTCCTAAGTCTTGGAAGATCGTGAAGGAGTCAAGGTGGTGGCTGCTGAAGGCTAGGATTGGTCGGAGATGTATCAACAAAGATAAAAAGGCTAGCACATAGTCGGGCTAGCTCAGATAAGCAGCCAAGCCAGCTTGATCTAAGATCGAGCCAGCTCAGCCCGTATCCAAGCCAGCTATCTCAAGCAGATAAAAGACATGGTTCAAAAAGATGCGGTCGAGCCGGCTCAGCTACTGTCTGAGCCAGCTCGATGGTGGTGAATAGATCTAGATTGATTTTCTGTTTAGTCTTGAATTGGGTCTAATCCAAGGGGTCTTAAGGCCTGGTATGAGAGGTCTTAAGATGGCTAATTCATGTATTGGGCTAGGTCTTTAGTCCAGGGGATGAGAGCAAGCAAGACATGGATTTACATGAGCTTGGATGAGTGTTTTCTTGCATGGATTAGCTGAGGAGAGTTTTTTAGGACTGAGTCGTGTTGACTCAGGATGTCTATATATATATATTTGTATATGTAGATTATGAAAGAAAAAAGACCATGAATTGAATCCCTTTTTGATGTAGGATAGCATAAAAAAAAAAGAAAAGAAAACACAAAGCTTCCTTTCGTTCGTCAACAACAAATCACGTCCGACCGTGGCACATTATTCTCAGGATAGACAGTATAGTTGTCTATACTCTACTCAGGAGGCATGACTGATTGACATGGGATCAAAGCACGATCAATCTAAATGATGCTGATGAATTTTATTTTAGAGATTAGTAAATAACTAGCAATAATAAAGTAAATAGACAGATAGCAGAAATTAAACATGCTCATGAATAATTACAAAAAGAAAAATATAAATGGAATGAAGGATAGCAAGAAATTTAGCCTGTAAGAAATTCAAAAAAAGATAAGAAGAAGCCAGATCATGGTAGTTAAGAAATTACCCTGATTAAGGCTCTTAATATTTTGACCAAGTAGATCTATCGATAAAGAACTGGGTCTTTACCAACATTAGATCTAAAAAAAAATAAGTAAAAAAAATCAAAGATCAATTGAGAAGGAACGAAGGTCTTTATCAATGTTTGATCTATAGAATAATAGATCACTCTTTCTCTCTCTACATGATAGATAAAAATCTTGGAGGAGATAGATCATCTTTTGGTGGAATAGGCTTATATAGGTAGATGGTGAAGACGAATCGGGGTTGTAGGAACACTGAGTCTCAAGAAAATGAAGATTAAAGAGATAAAAAAAGGTGGGCCTCACACCCTCCCCTCGTGGAGTGATTTTGGATCTCACACCCTCTCCCTCTTGGAGCAACCAACACAAGTGTTTATGAAAATTGTAAATTGATTCATTCATTCATTGTCTCATTCATGAAAAATACATGGGTTTATATAGGATCCTAGGGATCCTATTTCTTTAGGAATCCTATTTCCTTTATAAGAAAAAAATCAACCCTCCCAACAAAAAAGTAAAACATTATTTATGGTTTCCAAATACAATAATATATCATATATATCTTTTATGGAACCATAGGAAGGAAATCAGCCTTTTAACAAAATAAGGAAGAAATCAAGAACTCTTAAGAAATCCTAGGAAAGAAAAGAAACTCCATGTGGGCGCTTGATGCCTGGCACAACATGGCATGAGGATCCTGGCACATGCTGGCGTGTGTATTTCCTTCTTGAGCATGTGGATGGTGGTGGCTCCAAAGATGATGTGGACCAAGCTTGCTTCTTTATGATAGTCTCTTTCCAAATAAGGCTCAATCCAAAATAAACCCAAGTATGGTCCTATGGACCCAAAACTAAATACATCAAAAAAATTAATTGATTAAATCAAAAGGACTAGAACAAAATAACTGAAGTAGAGTTATTCTGATATGGCTTCTTCAATCCAAATTGAATCTAAATTATGTTGCCAATTTCTATTGGCTCTGGTGTCCGCACAAATTCTCCCAGGGTGGGGATAACTCGATCTTGTCGAGTGCAGGTCGATTTTGCTCTGGTGACGCTCAAGCAAATTGGGATTAATACGCTGCAGCTCTTCTCAAGTGATCCAGATATCCTCAGACTTCGGTCGACCTCACCATCTAAGTACTTTTGATAGCCTCGACTCCGGGTGGAGATGATCTGCTCATCCAAAATTCTCTCAATCTGATCATACTTTGACATTTTGGCTGATGGACACTCAGGAATAGGCTCTCTCTCAATGGTTGGTTCAGGCTCAAAAGACTCACTGGATATCCAAGTTGGCTCTTTATAGGCGATGAGATCTGCAATGTTAAAAGTAGAGCTAATCCCAAAATCAGAAGGTAAGTCCACAACATACGCATTTGGTCCGATCTACTTTAAAATCTTAAATGGACCTGCTCCTCAAGCATGTAACTTCTTGATGGTTCCTGGTGGGAATCGTTCAGGCCTCATTCGAACCATCACATAGTCTCCTTCCGTAAACTCTTGGGCACGTCAATGAGAACCTACTTTCTATTTATAAACTTTATTACTAATACTAATTTTTTTACTAATCTCTTTATGTAAACTCTTAACATGCTGTGCAAATGACTCTGCAGATTTGGAAATTCTAGCATGCATAGGCAGTGGGATAAGGTCTATTGATTTTTTAGGTTGATATCCATGAACTACTTCCTTGGGATGATCTATCTTAGGGTCCTCACAAACTTCTCTTGTAGCAATTATCCAAACTGGTGATCCTTTACTCACGGTTATCTCTAATTCCTTAGCACCTATCAGATGGAGGCTTTTCTTTTTGATGTTTTCTCTTGGTCCACCATCTATCTTTCTATTGATAGCCTTAGATGAGGAAGGATTGATCGTGATCTTCCTACCCTTATGAGTAAAACTACAGGAGTTGTTTCAGCCATAAATCATAACATCATTATCAAATAGCCAAGACCAACCTAATACGATACATTCGACTTCCATGGGTAAGACATCACACCAAACATGGTCTTAATAAGAATGAAGCTAGATGGGAACACGGCATCTAAGTTTGATGGGAATAGAGGAGGAATCTATCCAAGACACATGGTATGGGCTGGGATGATCTACAGGAGCTAGTCCTAATCGCTTAACCATGTCGATGGAGATGGTGTTGATACAGCTACCACTATCAATGATCATCTTATAAATTTTATCGCTAAATTTTATGAAGGTATGAGAAATAGAGGTCCTACGCCAGTCTTCATTTTTCTTAGTCTATGCTAGAACATACCTAACAACTCCAAGCCTAAGGTCTGACTTTGGTGCAACAAAACTTAGAATTTTCTCAGTACTCTCAAACAACTCGGCTAAGTATGGATCAGCTTCATAAACTTCCTCCTCAATATTTTCTAGAGTTTTCTCTTCTAATTCTTCCATAAATAACGATCGGTTGGGACATTGTGCAGCAAAATGACTGTAACCATGGCACTTGAAGCAGCGGGATCGAGAACTACTTCTTTTAGATAACTCTCCTACAACTCTTTTTTCTTTATCTTCTTTTCTCATAATAGGATTTATAGGTGGAGGTCCATTACTAAGAGTCTGGGTAGCATTGGGTCTCGATCCAGAAGGGGTTACTCGGCTAGGTTCAAGATGATGGATGGTCGAATACTTAGAAAATCTCTCAAAATCTAGGACAAGTTGATAAGCTTGTTCTAATGTGGTTACCTCTCATAAACAGAGCTCATGCTAGATATCTTCTCATAATCCAGCTGTAAATCTTGATAAGGTAACAACCCTATATTCAGTTACTCCACATCTCATGAGGTAGTCATCAAATCTCGTGATGTACTCTATGATTGATCTATTTTCTTGAGTAAGTCTCTACCACTAATCTAAAAGTCTTTATTGGTATGAGGTGGGGAGGTATTTTTTTCTGAGTTTCTCCTTCATTTCATCCTAGGTTTCTATCGAATCTTGTCTTCTCTGATTGAGAAGACGTTCAACATTTTCCCAATAAAGTCGGGCTTGCCTAACCAACTTCATCCTAACAAACCTAACTCTCCTTACTTTAGACATTTTGTACCATTCAAAATAGTGGTCCATGTCTGATTCTCAATCTAGGTAGTCTCTCGGATCTAGATAACCATTAAAACTTGGGGCTTCAATCTTTATATTCCTAAGGACATGCTCATCCTGATCGAATTGGTTATGATGGGGGCGTGCTACTATAGGTCAATTTAGATCGAGGTTCCTTCTTCTCTGTTCTATAGGTAGTTGGGGAGACTTGAGTTGAGATTGTCTTTGCTTAGCTTCTTCTAGTACTGTTATTCTCTCACTTATGGTTTTCATAAAATCTTTCATATCATCAAACTTCTCAATCAGAGCATTAATGATGGCTGTTGTATTGGGATCCATGTTGGTACTTGGTGAAAAAGTAGGACGTTGGTACTGAATACCTAATCTAGTGGTCATGCAAGTCTAGGATGCAGGAATAAGATGTAGTAAAAGGAAAAAAAATACTAAAAAATAAATTATAAAATTTAAATTATGAAAATTTAACTTGTAGAAATTTTAAAATGCAGAATTTAAACTAAAGCCCTAACCAATCTGGCTCTGATACCAAATTGATGCGGTACAGTATAAAAAAAAAAAGAAAAGAAAACATAAAGCCTCATTCCATTCGTTAACAACAAATCACATCCAGCCGTGGCACATTATTCTCAAGACAGACAGTATAGTTGCCTATACTCTGCTCAGGAGACGTGACTGATTGACATGAGACCAAAGCACGATCAATCTAAATGATGCTGATAAATTTTATTTTAGAGATCAGTAAATAACTAGTAATAATAAAGTAAATAAATAGATTGCAGAAATTAAACATGCTCATGAATAATTGCAAAAAGAAAATATAAATGAAATGAAGGATAGCAAGAAATTAAGCCCACACAAAATTCAAAAAAGATAAGAAGAATTCGGATTATGGTAGTTAAGAAACTACGCTGATTAGGGCTCTTAATCTTTTAACCAAGTAGATCTATCGATAAAGAACTAGGTCTTTACCAACATCAGATCTAAAAAAAATAAGTAAAAAAGATCAAAGATCAGTTGAGAAGGAACGATGGTCCTTGTCAATATTTGATCTGTAGAATAATAGATTACTCTTTCTCTCTCTACATGATAGATAAAAATCTTGGAGGAGATAGATCTTCTTTTGGTGGAATAGACTTATGTAGGTAGATGGTGAAGACGAATTAGGGTCGTAGGAATACTGAATCTCAAGAAAATGAAGATTAAAGAGATAGAAAAAGGTGGGCCTCACGCCCTCCACTTGTGGGGCAATTTTTGGTCTCACACCCTCTCCCTCTCGGAGCGACCAATACAAGTATTTATGGAAATTATAAATTGATTCATTCATTCATTATCTCATTCATGAAAAATACATGGGTTTATATAGGATCCTAGGGGTCCTATTTCGTTAGGAATCCTATTCCCTTTACAAGAAAAAAATCAACCCTCCCAACAAAAAAGTAAAGCATTATGTATGGTTTCTAAATATAATAATATATCATATCTATTTTTTATGGAACCATAGGAAAGAAATCAGTCTTTTAACAAAATAAGTAAGAAATCAAGAACTCTTAAGGAATCCTAGGAAACAAAAGGAACTCCATGTGGGTGCTTGATGCCTGGCACAACTTGGCATGAGGATCCATGGGCATGGCACATGCTGGCTTGTGTATTTCCTTCTGAGCGTGTGGAGGGTGGTGGCTCCAAAGATGACGAGGACCAAGCTTGTTTCTTTATGATAGTCTCTTTTCAAATAAGGCTCAATCCAAAATAAACCCAAGTATGGTCCTATGGATCCAAAACTAAATGCATCAAAAGAACTAATTGTTTAAATCAAAAGGACTAGAACAAAATAACTAAAGTAGAGTTATTCTGACATGGCTTCTTCAATCCAAATTAAATCTAAATTATGTTGTCGACTTCTGATGGCTTTGGTGTCCACACCACTTTTCTTCCTGAAACCCTAGCTTTCACTCTTTCTCACTCTACCACCGTCTCATCTTCTTATCATCTGATCTTTATCATTCATGCTATCGTCTCTAACTTGCTCCCTCAAAGTTGGTAGAAGGTACAAGAATTTCCATAGGTCCTAAAATAATTCATAATAGTCCAAGGCAAGCCTTGACAAACCCTTCCATCAATCTCACTTACTTGGTCAATGTGGTTAATGAAATCTTGAAAAGGTTGCTCATTGATTCATGCTAACCCATGTCATAAAGAAAATCAATGAGACTGATTTTATTCAATGAGAGTGATCTAGGTGCCCATGGATCGATATTGATCCTAGTCCTTGTCAATGACTTTAGAAATCAATGGGAGGACTTGACTTGGTGAAGTCAGTGGAAGCAAATTGGTCTACGTCCTTTCTATCCTTATATTATAAATAATTTTAAATTCTCTAAAATTATTAGATTCTTAAAATGATAAAGTTATGGAGATAACTGAGTCATAGCCTCCTATTAAGGTGTTTGATAATGGATTCATTAACTCAATAATCGTTGAAGGCCCAAAGGCCTGGTGCTTATTGACTAATGGAATTATCATTCATAATATGATAACCTGAAAGTGTCTCTCTAATGGTGGTTAGGTTGGCCAACCAAAATTGGGCTTAATCATTTATTGGTTAGATGCACCATGTATGATCATGTTAATGGTTGGACCTAACCAAATCCTTATAGTGGAGGCTAAAGCCTACTAATTAGGTTTCTAGGGCAAAATTAAATTACTAAAAGTAGTTTGGAGAAATAATTGGTTAATGAACCTACCCATAAATGCACATGGGTTGGCCTACCAAAGTCGGGCTTATGTGTAGTCTATGTGGATTCTAGTACCTATTAGAAAATTAAAGTTATTTCTCAAATTGAAGGTAGAGGCTATCAATTCGAATAAAATAGTAGAAGAACCTTTAGACTAAAGTCTAAGTCTCTAGGCTTAAAATAATTCATATACTTAGGTCATTATTCTCTTTTCTCAGAACAAGGCTAAATCTTAATTGCTCAAATCACTATCAGATAGTGATGACTTATAGGATCCAGCATCGATAATTAGTATCGAAAAGATAAATTTGGTTCAACAGTGTGAATGGGTTTGTATTGGGGCTACTTAGCTCAGTCAAAATAATTAGTCCAAAAATTGAACCAAATCAGGCATAGTGCTTCATTATTAGAAGCAAGGTCATAAGAAGAAGAATTGTCATGCTTTCCTTGACCATAATAGGCTGAACAAGAGAAAGCAGTAAGAGCTGCTTATTTGGGATGTTATTTGATAACATCTTGAAATTTCTCTATACACAATTCTGCTACCTATGTATGGGATACCGGTAGTCCTATGCAATTTGTTGCAAGAATTTTAGGTAAGTGGAATGTTTGAAAATGATGAGAAATACAAAAAAATTAGGGTTGGAAGTCTTGTTCTAATCCTAGCTTTAGAAATTATTAAGCTTATTTTCAAAAGATGTCATTTTGAGTGATTATCACCATTATCCATTGTTTATGATAAATGCGATCTCTATTGGCCTTTTGGTCAGAGATGGTTATCATTTATCAATAAAGAAGATTATTATGATATTATTTTGAATAATGTTACAATAATACATGGATAATATAGAAATAATATTTAATATTTATACAGCTTGTTAAGTATAATGTACATATTTAACAAACACCGTAGTTAGATTATGTTATGGATGTCTATCTTTGGCATTATAGACTTAGTCAACTTGACAAGAATACGATAAATGGGTTAGCTTGAGAGAAAAATCTCGACGTTAATGATTGTGAATTATTGATAGCCTGTGAGTCTTGTCATCTTGGAAAGACGACAAAGTCACTTTTTAATGGAAAAGCTGAAGTAGTCGATAAAGTTCTGTCTTATACAATATGATGTATGTGGACCTATGAACTTAAGTACCAAAGAAAGATATTAATATTTCATTATAGATGACCTATCCTGGCATGGTTGTGTCTGACTTGAATCATTTGAAATATTCAAATGATTTAATAATGAAATACAAAAACTAACTGAAAATTTTATTAGAACTCTTCGATCAGATCGAAGAGGTGAATTTTTATCCAGAAAGTTTGTGACATATCTAGGAGAGAATTGGATTCTCTCTTAGTGGATTTCTTTTCAGAACATAGTATATCTGAAAGGAGATGTTGAACTTTGTTAGACATGGTTCAATCCACAATAGGATTTATTTATCTTCCTATTTTAAGGTTGTGCTATTGTGACTACTTGTTTTACTCTAAATTATATCGAGTAAATCTATTGTAATGACTCCATATGGGATATGGATCGAGCGTAGACCTAGACTCTCTCATCTTCAGATTTGGAGTTGATTGGCTTATGCCAAAGGTTTGCATATACATAAACTTGGATCTTGATCCAATAAGTATTTGACGGTTATTAATTCTACCATGCTAAAGAACATAAGATGTTCATCAACAGAAGGGTATTTCTTTTGAAAAAGAGTTTCTTAGAGAAGGAACTGATGCCTGTTAAGTTGAACTTGAAAAAGTTTGATCGGTAGAAATGAATAGACATAATCTAGTAAACCTATAGAACCAGATTTAATCAGATCAAATTTGGAGTCCATTAAAGTAGCACCTTTAAGAAGATCTATAGAGTACCACATTAGCCAGACAGATACTTTAGTGTCTTGGTCCAGGATAGCGATTCTATTGAGCTCAGTGAGAATAACAAGGTTCCGATCATCTATAAGGATGCAATGCAGTGGTCTGACTCTAAGAAGTGACTTGGAGCCACATAATCCAAATTGAAGTCCATGGAAATCAATAGTGTGTGGACACTAGATGATTCACCTGAAGGAATAAAATCCATTAGGTATGAACGGATTTTCAAAAGGATTAGAGTACCATAGATGAAAAGATAAAGACCTGTAAAGTCCATTTAGCTATTATCTCTATTTTGGAACATACATTTTGAACGTATGTCTTTGTTATGAGCAACGATAAACCCTGCATTTATAATTGGGCAAAATGTTCTTTAGTGTTATTCCTTGTGTTGTCTATGGATGAAATTCTCTTAATCAGAAATGGCATTCTAGCATTGCAAGGAATAAAAATTTTGTAGTCATCTAATTTTCTCATGTTCAAAATTAGATATGGTATACTAACTAATGTAGTGAGTAGATACCACTCAGATCTAAATAAGGAATACTAGAAGATTGCATTAACAATCCTCTTGTATTTGGAAAATACTAAGGTCTAGTGACTCAAATATGAAAATACTAACTTTAAACATGTGGATATTTTAATTTCAGTCAGAATAAGATGACAATAAGAGAATGTCGGATCATACTCTAATTGTAGGAGCAATCTACTGAAAAAATTCCAAGCAGGATACTCTAGCCTATTCAATTAGTGACATAGAGTATATCATGGCATATGATGCTATCATGTAAGCTATGTAGTTGCTAAGGTTCATTAGCAAGTTGGGAGTGGTACCCTCCACCGATGGTCCAGTCCTATCATAGCACTAGAACCATAGCTCAGGCTAAAGAATCAAAGGACTAGAATATTCTGCATCGCTATCATCTTTGATTTTAGATCAGAGTTATGAGCTCAGAAGTGGCACTCCCAAGTCTTGGAAACATGAGAGGACAGGTCATGGAAAGACGGGAGCGAGCTAGAAGAAGAATCAGTCTCAATAGCAAACTTCAAAAACTGAACCGGCTCACCCTGAGACTAAGACGGCTCAGTTGAGAACTGGGCTGGCTCAGTCCAGGACTGGGTTGGCTAAGTCTTAGAGAAAAATCTAGATAGAAAGTAGTATTTTTGGGCTATTGGCATAGTACACAATTGGGTCGGCTCAGTCTGGGACTGAGCGGACCCGGTCGTAGGTTAGCCGACTTAGTCTAAAACTGGACCGACTCAGTTTTTGTGGGTTATTATTTTGTGTAGGTGGGTTGTTTGGGTTTGAAGAGTTTTTCTATGAGCTTGGACTTGACCCTTTGTAAAGTATATATACTGAAAATAGGTCAAGGTTGTTAGAGTGCTGAAATATACTGAATAAAAGTTATTTTCTTCCAAAAATATCTTCCTCTCTTCTTCTCTTTTTCTTGAATTATTTGATCGTGCTTTCATAGAAATCTCTAAAAAATACTTTCTTGTTGCTTGGCTAATCATTGACAGCCATGCCGATCCATGTGGAAAGAGCACGCATTTTCGATAATTTGGTATTAGAGCGGTGTTGCATGGAAGGAAGAAAGACACCTAGGGTTTACTACATCCAGGATCTGTTGCACCAGGTTGTATCCTAAAGCTTCTAGTTTGCTTCATGGTTGTCTCTAGATTGAGGTGGAGATTATTTACATGGAGGAATGGTGATACAGAAGTTTGGAAAGAGGATCTAGGGCTAGTTAGATCTTCTTTGAACGATAGTTTTGCTAGTGTGTGAGATCATAAAGGGTATTATGGATTTGTTCTTGACCTGTTTGAAGTCATGGGATTAGATGGATTCAAGATGGATTTTGAGAAATTCGATGGTAAGGAGAACTTTACTCTATGGTAGCAAAGAGTAAAGGACTTGTTGGTTTAGCAGAGGATCTACAGATCTTGACAAAAGAATGGTCGAAAAAGATCAGTGCTGAGTATTGAAAAGAGTTGGAGGAAATTGCTTTTAGCACAACTCGGATGTGCTTGGCTGATCAGGTTTTGCCTAACATTTGCATAGAAACTACGGCAAAGGGGCTTTGGGAGAGACTGGAGAACACATACATGGAGAAGAACATGACGAATAAGCTGTGGTTAAAGAAACAGTTGTATAGTTTGAGGATGTCCGAAGGTGGAGATCTTATTGCACATATCCAAAGGTTTAATCAGATGTATTCTGAGGCAATGAGTTTGGATGTGAAGATCGATGAGGAGGATCGGAAATTGCTGCTATTATGTTCTCTCCCAGGTTTGTATGATGGTTTCATAATAATTTTAGTTTATGGGAAGGAGACCCTAAACTATGAAGAGGTTGTTGGTGTGCTCAGATTAAATGAGCAAAGAGAAAAAATCTGCAAGGGAGATCCTAAGTCTTAGATCTTAGCTATGAATGAAGGACAGGGAAGATCAAAAGTGAAGACAAGAGGAAAATCCAAGGGCAAGTCAAAGTCTTGTGATCAGAGGAAGATGACATTGAAATGTTATAAAGGACATCAGTCTGGACACCTGAGGAGAGATTGTCCCCTTTTGAGATCAAAATGAAGAAAGGCCAGCAAGGAAGATGATACAGCTTCTATGAGCAATGGAGAAGACCTGCTAGTTGTATCAGATAGATCCATAGAGTATGATACTATGTGGATATTGAATTCAGCATGCTCGCACCACTATACTTCTCATCGAAAGTGGTTTGCTACCTACCAGAAGGCCGATGGTGGAAGTGTCAGCCTTGGAGATGATCATTCATGCAAAGTTGCTAGAATTGGATCTATCAGGGTGAGAATGTACGATGAGATCATTCATACATTATCAAATGTCAGGCATGTACTAGAGTTGAAAAAGAATTCGATTTCTTTGGACTACTTGTAGGAGCAAGATTATGCTTTTAGTAGCCAAGCTAGGAGTGGATGTCTAAAAATTTTTAAAAAAGCTTTGATGATGATGAGAGGTAGAAGATTGAGCAACAATCTTTATAGAATGGAAGGCTTAGTGGTGAATGATAGTGCAGAGGTGCTAGCAGCAGCACAGGAGGATCAGATTTTATATCGATTGTTGCACTATCGGATGGGTCATATGAGTGACCATGGGCTCACAGAACTAAGCAGAAGAGGTATAATCCCAGCCATGAAAATGGAGGGCACAGATCTTTATGAGCCATGTAACTTTGGCAAATAGTATAGGCTGAAGTTTGCCAGAAGTACCAAGTGCAGCGAGGGAGTACTGGATTTAGTGCACTTGGATGTGTGGGGACCAGCTCCTCTATCAGCTAGAGGTGGGGTATAATATTTTATCACTTTTATTAATGATTTCTTAAGGAAGTTGTGGGTTTATCTGACTAGAGAAAAATTAGAGGTATTTGCCCGATTCAGAGCCTAGAGAGCTAAAGTAGAGAAGGAGTCAAGGAGACAAGTGAAGTGTCTAAGGTCAGACATTGCAAGGAAGTGTATTAGCCTGGAGTTCAGGAGGTACTATGAGGAAAATGGCATCAAATGCCATTACACGGTGAAGATGACTTCCCAACAAAATGATGTCGTGGAAAGGATGAACCTGACACTGACTGAGAAGGCAAAGAGTTTGAGCCTGCAAACATCACTCCCAAAGTTTTTTTGGGACAGTGCTCTAACTTTTTCTTGTTTTCTTGTAAATAGGTTCCCTCATTATAAGCTGAATGGAGGCATTCCAAAGGAGGTATGGAGTGGAAAGGTGGAGCTTGGCTACCTAAAAGTCTTCGATTGCACAGCCTATGCACATGTGGAGGCAACCGAGAGGAACAAATTAGACCTAAAATCTCAAAAGATGATATTCATAGGATATCCACAAGGAGCCAAAGGGTACCTACTGTGGTACTCTCAGGCACAGAAGTCAGTGGTTAGTAGGGCCATTATCTTTGATAAGAAGAGCATCTTGAGGAGTTCTAAGATAGATGAAACTAGCAAAACAGAGGTGAACAATGGTAGCCAGTCAGAGAATGATGGCATGCAGGTTACATCCACTTATAGGAGCATTCCTATTGAGGTGGAGCTAGGTAGAAAAGTATTATCTCATATTGAAAATCAGTATGGAGGGCCGACAGTTCAGACAGATGTGCAAGAGTGGCCACAGACATCAAGCAAAGATGTGCTAGTGGAAGTGGCTTCGCACAAGATCCAGCATACTATTAGGAGATCGATCAGATATGGCATTGATGAGGTTATCTCCTATGCACTCATCACTGCTAATGAAGATCTAGAGAATTATGCAGAGGCCATGAAGAGTGAGGATCATGATTCATGAATGCAGACCATGATGGAGCAGATGGAATCACTTGAGAAAAATTAGACATGGCAGCTGGTGGATCTTTTAGAGGATGCTCGACCTATACCTTAATGTGGATGTTCACAAAGAAAGAAGCACCTTCAGAACAAGGTGGAGTCAGATTCAGAGCAAGGTGGTAGCAAAGGGATACTCACAAAGGAAAGGAACTGACTACACAGAAATTTTCTCTCCTATGGTGCATCATACATCTATTCGAGTTTTGCTGTCACTGGTGGCACAGCATAACATGAAATTAGAATAGATGGACGTGAAGATGGCCTTTCTTCATGGAACTTTGGAGAAAAGAATCTATATGAGGCAGTCAGATGGTTTTATGGAGATGGGACAGAAAGAAAAGGTGTATTTACTCAGGAAGTCTTTGTATGTCTTGAAATAATGTCCTCGTCAGTGGATCGAAGGTTTGATAGCTTTGTCTTGAGCCTGGATATCAGAAGATGTGAACATGATTATTGTGTCTATGTTAAGGATGTAGATAAGGAGGATACCTTGCACCTGTTATAATATGTAGATGATATGCTCATAGCCAGTAGAAGCATGGATGCTATGAAAAGGTTGAAACGGGAATTATCATCTGAGTTTGAGATGAAGGATTTGGGTCCAGCTAAAAAAAATCTTTGGAATGCAGATTTGTAGAGACAGGTGCAAAGGAGTGCTCCATTTGTCATAAGAAAAGTACGTCCAGAAGGTTCTAGAAAGGTTTGGGATGGAGAAGGTCAAACCTACAGAGACGTCATTATCGAGCCATATGTCTCTCTCCAAGTTACAGATCCTCCAGTCAGAAAAGGAGAGAGAGTACATGAAATAAGTCTCATATGCAAATGTTGTAGGCAGCGTGATGTACACTATGGTATGCTGTAGACCAGATATAGCAAATGCAGTGAGCATGTTTAGTAGATATATGGCTAACCCTGGGAAGGAACACTGAAAAGCATTAAAATGGATATTAAGATATCTGTATGGAACAAGAGATTATGGTTTGATATTTGGTGGGCAGCCGAGATGATTTGGAGAATAATCTATGAAGATGTGTGAAGGTTCAAATCCTCTTGAAGGGTTTATCGATGCAAATTATGTTGGTGATCTTGATACAAGAAGGTCTACTACTAGATACCTCTTTTGTATATATGGTAGATCGGTGTCTTGGAGATCAATCCTTCAGTAAATCTTGGCTATGTCTACCACAGAGGCCTAGTACATTGGTATAACAGAGACTGCAAAGGAAGCCCTTTGGCTTAGGAGGCTGCTTGATGAGTTGGGGGTGGAGTAGAGCAAGGTTACACCATTCAGTGATAGTCAGAGTGCTCTGCTGTTAGCAGAGAATCTAGTCTATCATGTGCGCATAAAGCATACAGACATGAGGTACCACATGATTGAGAGCTGATGGAGGAAGGTGAAGTGAAACTGATGAAGGTCCATACCAAGGAGAATCAGTCTGATGCACTCACGAAGGTACTCTCCAATGATAGCTTTCAGAGATGTGTGGCATGGATGGATTTGTTAAGAAGAGATGAGTTCACAAGGACTTGGAAGCATCAAGGTGAAGAATGTGAGCTTAGAAGTGGCACACCCAAGTCTTAAAATTATGAGAAGACAGTCATGGAAAGACGGAAGCAAGCCGGAAGAAGAATCAACCTCAATAGCAAAGTTCAGAAACTGGGTCGGCTCATCCTGAAACTGAGCCGGCTTAGTTGAGAACTAGACTGGCTCAGTCCAAGACTGGGTTGTCTAGGTCTTAGTGAATAATCCAGATAGAAAGTAGCATTTTTGGGCTATTGATAAGGTACACAACTGGGTCGGCTTAGTTTGGGACAAAGCCGACCTAGTCGTTGGTTAGCCAGCTCAGTCTGAAACTGGGCTAGCTCAGTTTTCATGGGTTATTATTTTATGTACAAGGATATTTTGGATTTTGAAAGTTTTTCTATGAGTTTGGACTTGACCCTTTGTAAAATATATATACTGTCAAGGTTGTTAGAGTGCTAAAATATACTGAATAAAAGTTCTTTTCTTCTAGAAATCTTTTCCTCTTTTCTTCTCTATTTCTTGAATTATTTGATAGTGCTTTCGTAGAAATCTCTAAGAAGTAATTCTATGTTTCTTAGCTAATCACCGATGACCACTTCGATCTGTGCGGGAAGAGTGCGCATTCCCGACAAGAGTGACATCGATCTTTGAAAAGAAGAACTTGATCGACTCATTTGCTAAGGCCTCAAAACTACGAGTTCTATGAACTCAAGTGGAAGATAGGATATTTGATATCATTTTGATTAGCTTGAGTCCAAGTAGGAGTTGTTGGAAAATGTATCCTAAAGCTAATTAGCTAAGTAGTAGATGATTGAAATTAGTATATGAATTATCTAATAATAATAGTTATTTAGCTAATTCATCATCGAAGTTCTATCTTTTTTAAATGAACTTATAAATAATGATGAAGTCCTTAGAAGCACAATCAATCAATACAGAAGGATTTATCGGATGGTTCTTAAATTGTTCACGGTCAAGTGATGAGTTATTAATAAGGACGATAACTTATCAAGTATAGGTCGTGATATGCCATATGCATTGGTTGTCCTCGTAACCAAGTGGTGTGGAGACACTGGTATAGCATTCAGATGAGATGCAGGAGTACATCTATACTGAACGTGACTAATGTAGCACTCAACTATCAAGAGTAGCTAGCTAAGGCAAATAGGTATAAGTGTCCCTCTGATCTTAGATCACCATTGTGACTTGCAAGCAACTCATCATACTTTGGTGCCGAACTGCCTGTATTTCTAATATAGGTTCGAAAGATTTTTGGGTATAGTCAAGTACTTATGAAGTCGGTGTGTGAGTCAAGATAGGATTGACCACTCTTGATTAACTTCAGAAAGAGAATGACTCATTACATTTCAATTTAGGAAAACTTAGGCTGGGATAATTATCATGAGGAGTCACGGGATTTGCAAAATTTTGAGACATAATAGAAATAACTTGAATGAGTGTTGACAGTGTACTTAAAGTTGTCTTGAGCATTATTGGTCATACAGATGAATTATATGGTAACCATGGGCCAAGGTTCTAAGAATGTTGCTTTGCGTACATTCGACCTATCTGAACGTCGGAAATCATTGCAAGATGGTTACTTCTACTGATATAGAAATTGATTCCTACGCAACTGGCTTAGGTTCGAATCTATAGGGTCACATACATAAGAGGTTATAACTCAATCAGATGGTTAATCGATGATTGAGAATCGTTCTATTGTCAAACATTCAATGCAATTGATGTTTGACCTAATACAAGAGTTGTAGGAGGATCGATTAGCAATTGGATTGCTAATTGGCTCAATTTGATTAAGCGAATATGTTGAAATCAAGTCTAATTAAATTAGATTCAATTAGAACTGGTTTGGATTTAATTAGATTAAGTTTAATTGATTTATTGGATAAGACAATTGCGAGGTGAAAATAAATTCTAGTTGGACTAGGATTCGGGTGCACCTAATTTCTAATTGAGTTAGGATTTAAATCAGAATTAAATAAGATTTAATCTAATTTAATTGAGCTCTTAATTAGATTAGGATCACTATCAAGTAGATTGTATTTAATCTAGTTTATATTAATTTTAATTTAGTTTCAAAATAGTTTTGGCCAAGTCAAATATAAAGAGTCCCAGTTGGACTAGGACTCTTATTTCTTCCTTGCACCACCTTTAAAGCCCATAACTTACTTTTAATTTCATAAGTTAATGTGAATTATTCCTTACTTAAAGAAGGTATCCCACACTCCAATATCTGGTGGATTTCAAATGATATTTGACTTGGTTAAATATAGGAAAGTTGTTATGATTTGAACTCTATATGATGGAGTACAAGATCTCTCAAACTCCCTCCCTCGCTTGCGCCAACATTCCCATGCCCTCTCTTTTCTTGTTGCCCCTTTATTTCCTAGTTATGTACATGGAATGATAAGGGGTTCATGCCAATTTTTTAGGAGGAGGCATCGAAGAGTTGGATGGCCCCCAAATTCCTCTTTTTTGTCCTTATTTGACTAGGGTTGACCTTGTCTTCCATGGGTTGTTAGGAGACGCATCCTTCCATTATTTTTGAGCATCAAAATTTCTAATATTTCCCATGGAAAATATATGATAAAGAGGTTAAGGGCATGGGGTTTTGCGGCACCAAAAAATCTTAGAGAAGAGCCTTCAATTATGACATCAAAGATTGATGTCTTAAAGAGACAAGGTAAGAGAGAAGATTGTCTTCTATTGCGATTTTGCTTAAAAATATTTATCATTTATTTTTGAGCTATTTTTATATGATAAAAATCTAAGAGAGAGAGAGAGGATGAGGGCATGGGGATCTATGCTTCAAGATGTTAGGACATGAAGATCAATTTTGGAATATCCAAGAGATTCGAAGAATAAATTTTGGATTAACTATCCGAAGAGATCCACGAGAAGCTAGCACTTCGAATGGATTTTCGTTCGACAAATCTTTGATTTTATTGCAGCCTTGTGTAGATCACCTATAGAGGCCGAATGTATGGGGAGCTCTAAAGGTAACAACAAAAATCAACCATAGAGTTCTCAACCCATGCAAGATAAGAGATTTGATCTCTTCTCTCACCTAGATGCGATCTAGGTTTTAGATATAGAATCATTCTAGATCTAGTATATTGATTTGATCAATACCAATTTTTTTTGTTTTTAGATTTAGAACGTATTATGATATATTATAGGTCCTTGATGTAGGGTTTAGTAATTATATTACGAGCATTTATAGATAAAATGGTTTAATTTGCATGTTCTACTATATTATTTTTTAAAAATATTTTGAAATTTATGCATAATATTCTGCATATTTTTCTCCAGCATCCTACATTCTAAGAATGAAGATCTATAGAGACAGATCCAAGAGGATGCTTGGGTTATCCCAGTCCACGTATATAGAAACTGTACTGAAGAGATTCATCATGGAGAACTCGAAGAAGGGCTATCTTTTAATAGGTTATGAAATTTCTCTCTTCATGAAGGATTGTCTAACAACTCCTAAAGAGAGAGAGCATATGAGTAGAATCCCAAATACATCAATAGTGGGATCTATTATATATGCTGTAATATGTACGAGACTAGATATGGCATACTCACTAGGAGTAGTGAGTAGTTACCAATCTGATCCAAGGGAGAACCACTGGAAGATGGTGAAAACCATCCTTGTGTATTTAAGAAATACTAAGGACTAATGGCTAGTTTATCGTGAGTCGGATCTAAACATGTGGGATTTACAAACTCTAGCTTGCAATCTAACTATAATGATAGTAGAAGCATGTCGGGTTATATCTTTACCCTAAATGGTGGAGCTATCTATTGAAAAAGATTCAAGTAGTACACCAGGACAAACTCTATATGCTAGACGAAGTCTATTACAGCATCAGATGCTACAAAGAAAGCTATGTGACTAAAAAAGTTCATTACCAAGCTCAGAGTAGTACCCTTTCTTGATGGTCCGATCCTACTTTACTATGACAGTACCGATGCCATTGCTCTGGTGAAGAAACCAAAGGCACACCAGCGAACAAAGTACATACTACACCACTACCTCCTAGTCTGAAAGATCATGGATTGAGATTATGTCGACCTTCAGAAGATCAACAAAAAAAAGAACCTAACTGACCCCTTCACTAAAGCCTTGGTGGTAAAGAAGCTCGACAACCACAAGTCAAAGATGGATATTAGATACTATATCCAATGGTTTTAGGATAAATGAGAGTTGTTGGGAATTATGTCCCAAAGCGAATAATCAACCTACTGATTATTATGCTATTTTAAATTATAAATAATTTATTATTAAATAAAATAAATATTTTAATATTTTCATTACAAAGTCTACTTCTTCTAATGAACTCTTTTATGGTGATGAAGTCCTTAGGACTATTTAATTTTGATAAAAAGAGGATTTGTTGATTAGTCCTTAAATTATTCATGATCAAATAATACATTATTAATTAGGATGATAATATTTATCGAGTATAGATCATTGTCTGCCATATAGATTGATTTTTCTCTTAACCAAGGAGTATAGAAACATTGGTATATTATGTAGGTGAGACGTAAGGATATATCATCACTGAACATGACCAACTCCAGAGCATTTTGCTATCGAGAATTGCTCTGATGGAATATGGATATAAGTATCCCTTAGACCTGAGATCACCATAGTGGCATGTAAGCAACTCATTATATTTTGGTGCTAGACTATCTAAATTTCTAATTCAATGATGGAAGGTTTTTGAGCATAGTCATATACTTGTGAAGTCAGTGAGCGATCAAGATAGGATTGACAACTCCAAGAGTTGAAGAAAATGCATCACTATATTTCAGTTTAGCAGAACCTTGGCCAAGGTAATCCATGAGATGGATTTTATATTTTGAAATATAATATAGATGACAAAATTAGGGTTGACAGTTAAACTCTGAATCATCCTATGAGTATTTAGGTCAAGGGGATGAATTATACGAAAATTATATCCACAAGGGTTCTAAGAGTGTTGCTTTATACTTTCGACCTATCCGACCATTAGGTACCATTGCTAGATGGTCACTTTGATTGGTATAAAAATTTAATTTTATACTCTTAACATAGATTCGAAACTATGGGGCCATGCACAAAAGTGGTCTCGATCTGATCGAATGGTTGATCAATGATTTAGAATCATTCTAGGATCAAACAATCAATACGATTGACGTTTGACCTAGTGCAAGTGTTGCAGCAGGATTGATTAAAAATTAAATTAGTAATTAATTTAATTTAATTAATCAAGATGGCTAAGATTAAGTCTAATTAAATATAATTTAATTAAATTTAGTTTGGACTTAATTGGATCAAGTCTAATTGGTTTATTAGATAAGCCAATTGCAAGGAAGAACAACTTTCTGTTCAATTAGGACTTGTATGCACCCAATTTCTGATTTGATTAAAAATTAAATAAAATTTAAATTTAATTTAATCTTATTTAATTTGGATCTTAGTTGGATTATGATCTTCTCTTATTGGGTTGCATTAGTTTTGATTTTCTTGGATTCAAATAATAAGTTGGACCAAGTCAAAACTAGAAGTCCTAGTGTGACTAGGATTTCTCTATCTTATGCTACCTTGCTTTCCATGCCCCCCCAACGTCAATTTCCTTAGCATTTTCATGAGAAATTTTATTTCTAAAGAGTATTCATGACCTTTTCTTGTCTCCCACCATTTTAGAAGAAAATTAGTTATGGAATAGATCAAAACAAATATGTTGTTTTGGCCTAGGTCTCTATCGGATAGAGTTTAACACATCATCTTTTCTTATCTCTTTGAGGCACCAAACCACCTGATTTTCCTCTGATTTTTATATGAAAAATAGAAGATCCTTTTGCACATATTTTGAAGAGTCCACAAAAGAAAATAAGGAGGGGACACCCAAGAGTTGGGTACCCCAATCCTTGCTCAATTTGGACCAGCCTTTCTAGATATTTGACCTAGAGAAGGACTCTATCATAACTCTCTATTTAAAAAAAGTTATGGTATGAGTTTTCCATAGGATTTAGACCTAAGAGAGAGGTTTGGGATGTTGAAAGCTTGGGTGTAAAGAAGATCTAGACATGGTGCTTCATTGAGACACAAACCGTTATGTCCTTGTGAGAGAAAAGAAGGGAGAAGAAAGGGTTCTTCTTTAGGTTTTTCTTGGTTCTCTTCTTCCTTCTTTTGTGAGATTTTAGAATAGTGATTCCCATTCCAAATCCTCTACTTCTTCTTTTGATTATTGGAGGATCCAAATTTTGGAGAAGGAGGCTTCTGATCAGCCATCAAAGAAGGATGAGCACAGTACTTGCATGTTGTGCTGATTTCCTCTCGCTGGACTTCGGTTCGATGATCAAGGTCTTGTGTTAACATCCTATAGAGGCCGAACATGTGTGCGGCTTAGAGCGATGACCTCAGCCTTGGATTAGGGAGTTGAAGAACCTAACTTACAAAGGTAAAAGAGATTCGATCTCCTTTTTCTTTCTAGATTAGATCGAGTGTAGTTTTGATGTTGATATGATCAACATTATCTTTGCTTGATTTTTAATTTCAGATTTAACAACATGCATAGATCATGAGATAAGATCCTAAGTCTTGGGTTAATACATGTATTTTAATAAATTAACATGATTAATTTATTACTTTCATTAATTGATTTTGAAAAATATTTCGAAATATGTTCATGAAACCCTAGATCTTTCCATCAGATATGTTAATAACTCACTATATAAGTATTCATCTCCTTAATCTGATTGAAGAGTTTTATTATCTTTTTTAATTTATTTTTTTATTTTATTATAGAATCATTTGAACATTTCAAATGATTTAGACTTATGTTTGAAGAAAATTCTAGGGTTTACATGCATCTACTTTGAAACTTTTTTAAAATTATGTGCAGCGGAAGACAATTTTAATCAAATTAATCTACAAAACATGTAAAATATCCCTAGATCTAGGATCTTATGATCTGATTTATGCTAGTACTAAATCTGAAAATAAAACATCAAACAAAAGAAAAGATATTGAACATATCAACATAGATCAGATTTAGATCTAATCTAGACATCTAGTGAGATCGAATCTTACAACCCTTTCACGGGGCGAGAACTCCGCTTGCTGATACGAGGCTGAGGTTGTTGAAAATTAGTGTAGTGTGCTAGCACATTGCTGATTCTTCTTCGATGGCTTGTTACGAACCTCCTTTGAATTGCTTGGACCTTCCAAGGATTAAAGGAGGTTGGGAGGTATTGGGAGCGATGACCCTCTTCTCAAACTCTCAAAGAAAGGTGGAAGAAGATGAATAGAATCCTTAGAGAAGAACCCCTTCTTCTCTTTTCTTTTTCTCTCAAAATAAGACACTCAAACATGGTCCTAAAGGAACCCCATGCCCAAGACTCTCTATTGCCTAGGAATCCCATAACCAACCCCTCTCTCTTTACAGCAAATTCCATGCCCAAACTCTACATAAATAGAGAGAATAAGCGAAGTCTTTCTCTAGGTCAGTGGTAAGAGCACAATGTTGTCCTTAAGACACCATGTTTATCAATTTAATTTTGACTTCTTAAATTAATTAAAAATAGATAGAAATTAGTGTGTCAGATCGAACCGATAGAGAAGGCAGTGTATTAGTTTCAAAATCTTTGATTTTTTTAAAAAAAAAATTAGAAAAAAATTAAAGTCAAAAAATATAATTCTAAATAAAAAGTGAAAATTAAATGGTGCAGAAAATTAAACTTGGTATTAAGATCTACTAGTTAGATCTTAGCATTTATTTGAAATAAAATTAAAAAGTAATAAAATTAAATAACAAGAACTAAATTATAATTATAAATAAAGAACTGAAATTTAAATGGTTGGAAAAGTAAATTTTGCATTAATTAAAAATTTAAAATTTAAATACATGAAACTTAAAAGAAAAAAAAATAAAATTGAAAATAGTTGATCTTGATCTTGGATCGACGTTAGCGTTGAGATGGTGTAAAAGTCCAGCTCTTCCTCTTGGCATCATTTGCTTCGAAGCAACCTTGAATCCGAAGCATGGCTCTAACCTGTACCATCATCTTTTCTTAATCGAAGGTGCTTTGATTTGATGGCCTAGGTGTCCTTAAATTGGTGTTAGAGTGCTGGATCTTTTGTTGCTAAGTAATGTGGGACTAAAGAAGAGTTTTGATTGGCAAAATATGAAAAAATCTCATTAAAAAATGGATTAAAAGTGTCCCTGGATGAATTCTACTGAGTTCTGTGAATTCAGGCCATCAGATCCTGATCAAATGGTCCAAAAAATGCTAAAAATCAATATATAATAGCCCAATTTTTGTCAGATTAAATTCTGACCATTGGATGGAGTTGATCAAGCAAATTTGTGGTGTTAGATCGCATCAAAAGTCATTCTAAAATCCTTTTCCTAGTTGGTTTGAATACTAGCCATTAGATCTCAAGCGGGAGAGCTCAGGGTTGTTAGATGGTGCTCTAGGCATTTAAATCAAACCAAGAGATGTTGTCAACCATTTGATCACATTTTGAAGAAAATCTAGCCATTGGATCATTGCTTGTAGCATTAGGAGCCATAAGATCGAAGCAGTGGAGAGCTGGAAAACTAAATCAAAATAGAAAAACATCCCCACCATCTGATCTTGACCACAAACCACCTGGACCGTCGGATGGTGCAATTACTATTCATATGGATCATGTAGACTGAGTGTATTGTAGACCGCAATCAATCGATGTTTTCCTTGGCCTGTGAAATTACAATTTTTCCTTTGAACACTGCATGAGAATTCTGGTAAATCCTTTAAGGGTGTTGGTCTGCCATGTGGCAACCTATGATTTCCTACTTTCTACTGAGCTGGTGGTCCATGCTTGGCTTCATGGATCTACAGGTCAGCTTCTACGACTGAGTCAGCTTGGATGGCACATCGGCTGAGTTGGGACATCCTGGTTAAACTGCTTTCAGTTGCTTGGCAGAGCGCACTAGCCTGGCTGGGTAACCCGATTGAGCTAAATTAATTTTTTTTTGAAAATTCATATTGGATCCATTTTAACTCCATTTTGCTTCAAATTTATTTTATTATGACAAAAAAAATAAGCTCTTTCCATTGGTAAATATATTTTTTTAAAAATAATAAATAAAAATATTTAATTTTTAAAAATAAAAAAATTAATTGATAAATTAATACTTTTATTGGCATTTTTATGGTAATTATCACACCCTCTAACTTAAGCTTTGCTTGTCCTTGAGTAAAGAAAAAATTTAGTTTTAGATATCTTTTAACTTCAGAGTTTTGAATTTTACCTGAATAATTTTCAAAATGACTATTGATATTTAGTAGAGATTAAGTGAGGTATGTCATCGGGGTATTAATTCTTATCAATAAAAAAATTAATTTTTCTAAATTTTTTCTAAATTATCTCTATCTTTATCTTTGAATCATCTAAAGTTTCATATGGGCAAGTGTATTATTACTTCCACCCTTTATTTATTGATTTTTTTATTCACATTGCTCATTTTTTGACATGAATATCATTGCTCACTTAGGCAACGGGATCTGGTTACTTGGTAAAAAACTAATATATATATTTTTTAAAATATTATACCGCTATTTAGTGCCATAACCTCTAGAGCTTTCTATTTGATCCATGTAATGAGTCTAGGGCCGATGACTCCCAAACCAGTCGACTTAAGGGCACTAGGTATAAAATATCCCTCAGACTTACTAGCTTAAATCAAACAGGCTACGAGTTAAGACTTGCTTAACGAGCTTTTTTGCCCTTCCACCTTTTGATGCAAGATTCAATACTTGCTTTGGCAAAGAGGGATGATAACTTAGCGAGAAGTACTTAGAAATTATTTTATTTTAATTATTTTTTAATGTGAAGAAACGTATAGTTATCCTATGCAAGCCCATAAAAAGTAGGCTCTTCTTTATGTTGGTAGAAAAAATTAGAAATGCTCAAAAAAAAAATTTATGTTCTAGACTTAACTCTTTAATGGATTTTCTTAATACTTGGTCCCTTAATATCTCACAAATTCTCTGATATATGCATCAACTTTTTTATAAAAATGCTTAATTTAATTCAATTTGTTGATGATAAATCTACTTCTGCCAAAGTTCAGCAAGATGTCGGACCTCGAAGCTATCCCATCTGATGGTGGCGATCGTGACCGAACTTCCACCAATATGAATTCTGACTCTAATTCACTCTGGGATAGCCAACCTTCAACTTGTGTATGCTGGATGATCTTTTCAGCTTTGACTATCAGATCTTTTAGATAACTACATAACCCGAAGGGTATCTTGAGCCTCATCCGGACAAACTTGATTAGTGAAACCAGTCACCTAAGCAATTAGCCAAGTATTTGGCTAACTATTTGACCCACGCATAGTCTAGCCCGATCAACCTCGAAGCCAGCCAAACTCCTCTTCAACCGGATCTCCTTCTAGTCAAATCTCACCATTACAATTGGATCTCACATCAAGAGTCTCAGACTAGTAGAGCTTCTCCTCTAACGAACTTCTACACCTTGCTATAAGTGGTGGATCTTGGCATTCCTACATTGAGAGCCTTGGGCGTGTAAATCAGTGTTAGCAAAAGAATCTCGTCATCTACATTAGTTCAACTCTCAATTCAGTGAATACCTGCCAACCTATGGACTACCTCAGAAATGGCCGAACTACATCTATTAATCTTCAACAGACTAGCATGTCGCAACAACTGACACCACCCTCTATAGCAAACTTCACTTGGCCCCAAACGATCCACTAATTGGCAGTTATGGTAGTCACCATTAGTTTATTACAAGCTTCTTCTATATAAGAGATCCTCTAGATATATTTTTCTCCACATTTTCATTCCTTCTCTAAACCCCTAAATGCTCGATTTCTATTGGCCAGAGAACTGACTTGAGCATCGGAGGATCCTGTCAGAGCCACCCACCTCTGGTTTGGACTTCTACTTGTAGATCCCATTAGTAGCCTAATTTTCATTTACTCCAGCAACTCCGACATCGACATCATTTTCTGTTCCAACAAGATTGGTGCTAGAGAAAGGGTCATGCTGCCCTTGTTCTTAAAAGAGCATTCAGTCGACTTCCAACTCTTCTCTGGTCCTTTTTCTTCGATCTACCCTTTAAGATGCCACCCAAGCAAGCTTCAACGTGGAGATCCATCACCTCCATAGTGAGATCCCAACCAAATCAGCTTTCCCCCGACACCATCACCGATGCCTCAACCTCCACCAGCTATTATGGTGGACATGGAGCAGTTCAACCTGCTGCTACAGTGGGTTAGGGGCATCATCGAAGTAGTGCCGACCATGCAGCATCCTCCAGCTCCTATCTAGCTGAAAAAACCCTCATCGAAGTATCGAGACCTGGTATGGGCGGCCTTATTAGATGTGTGCTTTAGAAGCCAGATTGGCTAAACACTTGTAATACACTTCTAGAGATAATTTTATAATTTTAACTATAAATTAATAAAAAAATTATTTTCTATCATAGTTTGTATTAAAAGTGTCTGTGATACATCTTTTGAGATAATGGTAATGATAATTCATATTTTCAAGAGTTAAAAATTTTAGATATGAATTTTCAAAATTAACTCATAAATTGATCCTAACCGTAGGATCATCATAAGGTTGGTGATTGATTTGGAAGGTTGGTGTATGATTGCTTTCTTAGGATAGATGACTCTTGAGTCTACGATGTGGAGACACTGGAGCAAGAGTATAGGTACTCGTTAGAGAACAAGGGCACTAAGCGTGACCACCTCGAGTGGTCATAAGGGAGTCTACCTTCTCGTCAATGACTGGTTCCATGCTGTAGTGGTATGTCTGGTTCCTTTGATCTGAGGTGCATCGGAAGTTCACCTAGAGGGTATTATAGTTTGACTATACCATAACTCGATCTTCTAGCCATTAAGAATCCTAAGGTGTATGTTGGCTATAGCATGTTTATTATAGAAATTAGATTGCACCAATAGGAGATCTATCTACTTTGGTAGATAAGGAGTAATCCTATGATGATTATGAGATTGAGTCGATAAGCCCATGGCCATGGTAGTATGAAGATGATATAAAAGGTTTCTATTAGGATTTTACATTAGACTTGAATCGAATGATTAACTCATATGACAGATAGTCGGTTTGATGAGTTCACCTTAATCCTAATCTTGTTGGGGCTCAAGATAGAAGAACCGAATCACATAGGTAGCTGCATTAAGAGGTTTGCTTTTAGTTCTGATGGATTACTACCGTATACTGCAAGGTGTCACTGGTGGACTTTGGAAGCAATTAGAATGATCTTGATGATCGATCATTCTAATTATATGAATTAAAAAAATTCTGATCCATCAAAAGATATTTCGATTGAAGGAAAAATCTAGTTTTCTGGGTCAGGTTCATTCAGATCTGATTGGATTAAGAGAGATATTTTAAAAATTTTTCTTTTGGATCTAGATCAAATCTAAGACTTTTTAGATCTGATATTATTAATGTAATAAAAGAAAATAAAATAAAAAAAAAAAAATTAAATCTAATTTAATTTACCTTGTTGAGGGTAATCTGATTACCTTGTGATGATCTTGATATCTACCTGATGTTCTGGATCTAGCCATGCAACTGCCTGGCCTCTACCAGTATCCACTCAAATAGGATCTAGAGATCTTCTCCTTCTTTATCACCTCTCCAAAAATTAGATCTAGATCTAATTTTGAATATCTTCAAAACTCCTTTCAAAGATGTGAGTTATCTCTTGCAGTAGTGCCGCCTTCTTCCTTTTCCTGTCACCTTTCTCTAGCTTGGATCGCACCAAACTGAAGCCCAAAAATTTTTGGGTGTGGGTAGGAGAGAGAAGACCTAAAGATGTCATGGGGGAGGGAGAGGGGAAGCCTTCTGGGCATGGGTGATGGATCAAGCTTTTAGACCTTTGTGCAGATAAGGTTTTTATAGATCCTGTTGTGCCATTGATAGGAATGCGATGTTGTCGTTAAGACACCGTGTTTATCAGTTTAATCCGACTTCTTAAAATCATTGAAAATGCATAGATAGTAGTGAGTCAGGTCGAATCCATAGGAAAGGTAGTGTTTTTAGATTTAAAATCTTTGATTTTATAAAAGAAAAAGAAAAGAGAAGAGTTTTGGGATCAAAAGTGAAGTCGAAAAATTGAAAATAAAAATTAAAAGATGCAGAAATTTAAATTTAGTACTAAGATCTATTAGTTAGATCTTAGCATCTAATTGCAAAGTAATAATTTAAAGTGCAGAAATTAAAT